>JAPYZJ010000648.1:0-38904 GCA_030522765.1 Ophioninae sp. B BG-2022a
TTTAATATTTTTTTTATTAGTCCATTTTGATGTAATTTTATCCCCTGAGCACGAATCAACCCTTAATTTCCCCCAAAATCCAAAATTTCTACGAAAAAAATCGTAAAAACCTTGATGGAGCACGATTTTTACGATTTTCGACACCCTGTATATACGCATGAAGATAGGATATCATCGCAAGGGTGGGAGATGACTCTCGACGGCTCGCGATTGTCGAAACGAAAGTGCGTGAGAGCATTTTTTCGTGATTTTTTTCCTGATTTTTTTTCCCCGACGACGAATCCGGCCTGTTTCCATATTATTACTAGGATAATCTCTCTCGTAATATTGGGTCGCGTAATACAAGAGGCCGGGGGACTGGGCGATAACGGAGTAGGAGTGCAGGGCGACACGTGTGTGCCCTCGGTCGCAGCGAGTGCCTCGAGTGCTCCCATATGCATCATCGACATTACTGGAGGCCTTTAGTGGGCGTAATTCCCGAGTCCCCGGCGATCCCTGGGATGCCGTGGCATCTAGGAGTCACTCGCGAGAGCCCCGCGCTCTGCCCTTATTCTCGCCGTCCCCCCTCGCCTCCCGTCGTCATTCCCATTCGGAAAACAATCTATCGCGGGGAGAACGCAACGAGTTCGATTCCCACGAGATATACTCGCTGATGATATAATCCACCAGCGCCCCCCCGCCAGAACGATCCGTTTTGATTGCGGGGATTGGAAAATGTTGGGGAATCCAAGCTATGGGCTTTGTTGATGTTTCATTCGATTTGGTCATTCATTTTGTTTTAGCTCGTCGCGTCTATTTTTTTGACAATTCGTGAATTTGTACATCTACTTTTCAGAGTACCCCTGCCATATGGGCATACACCAACGATGATCCCAATGAGGAGACAAAGCATAAGGTGTCACTTTCGCAAAGGGATGGATTGGTGCAGCTGGAAACAGATCGCCATCGTGGTGACGATGGTTTCGTTGTGCCTGGCTGCAGCCCTCACATACGTCGCTGGTCAGTATTTTTTTGTTTGGGTTTGTTTTGGTGTACGTACAAATTTATGTAATTCATCAATAAAATAAAGATAAAGCTTGACCCAACTGAAATTGAAAAAAGTGGTTTTCTCTCGTTCGGCAGCTTCGAACATAATGGACTGGTCGTATCAGCGTACGAAGGCGTGCACGGTGTTGGTGGGTGAGAACGCGGATGCGAAATTATCAGGGAGCGATTCGAACAAAACATCGTCGACGGCACTGTCGTCCGGCTCGTCCTCGTCGGGTAACCGTGGCCGTCAGCAATCATCGTCAGGAGGTATGAATCCCATTGACGCGAGGCTAGATGATGGCGTGCTCGTGCGCAAGCGTAGAAACACCGTTAACCAGCATGCTCGAGTTTTGCACCAAAAAAACCAAAGTCCGTCTAGTTGGTATCCGGGGTACGACGGGATGACCGAGGTCTCCGCGTATCCAACTTCCGGAACACGGCTAATCGATCGACTGCATGACGATGAGGTCGTTAAGGTTGGTTTGCATGTCGGGAATCGTAACGGAGGAGAGTCAACCGCGGCGAACGAGGATCGCGACCAAAATATTAACCCTAACGAGGACCTTAACAAACGACTGGGAACGGAAGGACTAATCCAGGATAAATCTTCGACCTCGTTCTACTCTTCTTATTCTTCTTTCGTTTCCTCTCTGTCGCCTCCTTCAACTTTTCCTTCTTCTGTCGTCTCTTGGCCACCTCTTCCACCCGAACCCTCTTACGTCGACGACCTTGTTCTTTCCGACGATTCTTTTGGGTCGCGACCTCCCGATCGGTCCTCGAGCCCATCGTCGCGCGTCAACGAACATTTCCCTGATGGAGAATCGACCGCCGGAACCGAAAATGATGATCAGAGAGAAGCGACGACGAGAGATGAATTTGATGAGGTCACGGAGGCTGCTAATAAGGTCGCAATGGTAACTGATAAGGATACTGAAGTCCCGTATGAGGTCACAACCACCGATGAGGATGCGGAAGCCACCGATGAGGTCACGAATAAAACAGATGAGGTCACGAAGGCTACGGTTGAAATCTCAGGAGATCCTGAAACGGTCAATGCGGACACTGACGTCACCGAGGAAACCGATGACGTCACGGAGAGGCCAGAACCGACCGAGAATCTCGAGTCACCCCCGATAATTTTCGACCCGGAAAATACCGATTACTTCGAGTTCCCTAGAGACATTTATCCCCGAAATTCCGATGATTGGAAGGATCGAGTATTCACAACTCGGGAAGCTCCAAGCGTCGACGATTCTTCGAGGTTGATCGCGTCCTCGATGCCTTCCGAGCCCGCAGGAACGACCTCGGAGATCAACGCTGTCTCTACCGATTCGAGTCTCGAGGTGAAATCTTCGTTGGCCGATAACGTTACCTCGGACGTGTTGAAAGTCGTACGCGAGTTGTCGAGCGAGGACGAGCCGATCCCGCCGGAAGTGACGGTTGCCCGCGCGCTCGAGGTCAACGAGAAGGTCGAACGACCTCAGGGGGATTATCCAGCTCCGATGTACAATTACGAGGAGATCGAGATCGTTAAGTTGAACAACGACAAATCAATGACGAGGTCCCTCTACAGCGGTACGAACGAGGTCGAGAGGAACGGTCCGGGGAGGTCAACGAGGTCGAGGTCGGCGGATCCGAGGACGATCGAAGTCGACCCGGAAACGATCGACGAGGACTCCGACGAGAGATCCAACGAGGATTTAAGGGTGATAATGAGGGATTGCACGGACGAGGAATTCCTCCGGGAGTTCGATCGGCGTTTCAGCCAACGCGACAGTAACAAAAGAGCCTCACAACCCTCATCCTCCCCGGCACCAGCCCGATTCCCCTCGCCTTCGTCGTCGCCGAAGATCGGCGAGGACGGTTTGCACGAAGATCATCCCCGGGAGGGTAACAAGGGGCGAGCCCTAACCGAGAATATCCGCTTGGTCAGAGTGCCCTCGGGGTTGGAGGACGAAGAGAGGTCGGGAGGTCGAGAGCCCGGAAGTCGAGTCCTGGTGAACGTAACGATATCGAGCGGGGACTCGTCCTCATCGGGTACTCGACCGCTCTACGTACTCTCGGTCTCCGTACCCACTGCCGAAAACAATCACCCGCCGATTAACCTCGATACCCCCGGGCAAACGTCGAGGTCGACGTCAAGGTCGAGCCCAAGGTCAAACCTGAAAAAACGCCACAACAACCCGTACCAACTAATCGAGGCGCCTCTACCCCCACCCCCGCAACCACCCTCGTACCCACCGCCACCCCTGTGGGGCGGGGGAGAATGCGAGTGCTCGTGCCCTTGCATGGACTCGTCCTCGGACGAGTGGGACGATAGCTTCTCATCCACTAACGACGCCGCGGCCATCGATAATCCTAAAGAGAACGAAACTCGATTCATTGAGACGGCTAAAGATTTTCATCCCCCGAAAGATACGAGTACGGGAAACGAAAACGAGGCTTCCTTCGATTATTTAAACGGGAGCGATTTTGTCACCGATCGGTACGGGGAAAACGATACGACAGAGATTTTAACGTACCCGACGACCATCCCGACGGAAGAAGGTACATCCTCGTGCTACGGAACGACGAACCCTCTTCCCCCAGAGCCCACTATACTCATTCTCGAAGGTGAGACCTTTCTCGTTCACCATCTTTTTTTTTCTCGCTTCTTTCTTCACCCACTTTTTCTATCCGTCGTTTTTCGCTTCGCACTTCCGGTTTTGCTCGCACTTCCGGTTTCAGGGCATGAATATTACCGCACGATTGCCGAGGTGAGGAACCATTTTTTTTTTTATTAAAAATCAAACCGAAATCGTTTATTTCTCAGTTTGAAAACTTTTATCAATCATTCCATTGAGATCGTTTGATAATTGAATATGATTCTGCAGCAGATGCTGCGCTCGATGAAAATTTCTACTTTCGGATGATGAACTTTTGACCGACAGAGTTTGGTCGTTCTATATTTTATTACATCGATGCCCTCCAGTATTTTTATCACTCTCAATGATAGTGGCGTTTTTCGCCCCCTCACGCCTCCGCCTCGAGAACTCTTCTCTATTTGCTCTGCACGAGTGCTTTACACTTTGTTTTTTTCACTGTTTTATTTTTTCATTGCATCGCACCTCCGCGTCACTCGCTTTGGCTGCGGAAAGCGCTTAGATTCGTCGCTGGTTTTTTGATTCACCGTTCGTTGTGTGTGTGTGTGTGTGTGTGTGTCTGTTTTTCTTTTTGCTGTTTTATGCAACGTCGCACGTAACCGACCTCATTTTAATCACGTGTATTTACCGCACTCGATCCTCTCGCCCTTTGTAACATTATCTCGCGGCGAAGCTGTTTGCACACGATCGCCATTACACGTACAAAAGTGGTCGACGTCCCGGAAATTTATCGTCGTTACGACGAGACTACCGCCACAATTTTTTATCCATACGAAATGTTTGATCGATTCCGATCGTTCACGACCAGAAAAATTAATTTTTTTATCAAATGATAAAAAATCGAGTTGTTACGACGAAACAGTCAAAATTAATAGCTGCTTGGTCGTAATAGAAACATTTTTATAATAACAATTTTTCCCTCATGATTTCGAAAATCCTTCCTTTGTTTTGTTCCATTTTTATTCCATCATCCGCTTATCGTACATTTTCCAAATTTCATTTGTTTCAACCCTAGAATTTTCACATCTCCATAAATTACATTTTTTCCCCGCTTTGGCTTATGCCATTTTTCCTCCATCCCATTTAATTTTTTTTTTCAAATTTCTTTTTCGTTCTTCGTTCGAATGATTTTCATATTTTTCTACCTTTTTTTCCGCGCGGTGAAAAATTTACCAAAAATTTTGATCGATGATGGGATGGTGAAACAAAAGGAAATAAAATGTCCGCAGGCGCGAGAACGTTTCCGGCGCGATCTTTTCCGCCCGACGGTACGACCTTCGCTCAGGTTGGCCTTGGCCAGCGACTCAGCAAGGAGATACCCCCTTACAGCTATTGGAACATGCAGTTTTATCAGTCGGAGCCGGCTTACGTTCGCTTCGATTACAACATACCGCGGGGGGCGAGTATCGGTGTCTACGCGAGAAGAAACGCACTTCCGACCCACACGCAATACGATCTTCTCGAGGTCTTGAGCGGATTCAAGGCCCGGACTACCAGGGCTTCACATGTTAGTACAATTGTATGTGAGAGTATGGCCCACCGTTTTATTTATTATTTCTTTTTTTTCTTCAATTTTTCCACTTCACGATTAGTCGATTAAAAAATTATGTCATTTTCAATCATCGTCATTTTAACCATTAGTACTATTACGAGTTTAATCACCGTTACAATAATTATTTAATTCCTGATTTAATTATGATTTAATTACTGCAGGTACGAAAGTATCGATCTCGTTATGATTTAATGATCGCAACTATATTTATTTTCCTCCATTGATTCTTCCATCGACAATTCGGATTGGAATAAATTATAAATCGAACAATTTTTCAAATAAATCATCAAATCTGTAATTAACCACTAAAAAAATAAAAATCACATGAAAAAAAAAGAACGAATCAACCGGTGGTAATTTTCACAAATCCGTTGTTATAATTTGTTTTTTCGTCTTTTCGGGTCGAGCAGCCATCGATAAAGAAGGAAGTGACGCATTACATGGAACCCGGACATTGGTTCCTCTCGTTGTACAACGACGACGGCGATCCCCAGGAGGTGGCGTTTATCGCTGTGATAGCGGAAGACATGACGCACAATTGTCCAAACGGTTGCAGCGGTAAAGGCGAGTGTCTTCTGGGTCATTGCCAATGCAAGCCAGGTTTCGGTGGGGAGGATTGCAGCGAGAGCGTTTGCCCGGTTCTGTGCAGTCAACGGGGCGAGTACATAAACGGGGAGTGCCAATGCAATCCCGGTTGGAAAGGCAAAGAGTGTTCGTTGAGACACGACGAGTGCGAAGTTCCCGATTGCAACGGGCACGGTCACTGCACCAACGGCAAGTGCAACTGCGTTCGCGGTTACAAGGGCAAATTTTGCGAAGAGCCCGACTGTCCGCATCCGACATGCTCCGGCCACGGTTTTTGCGCCGAGGGTACTTGCATCTGTAAAAAGGGCTGGAAGGGCGCCGATTGCAGCCAAATGGACAAGGAGGCGCTTCAGTGCTTGCCCGATTGCAGCGGACACGGAAACTTCGATCTTGAGTCACAGACGTGTCACTGCGAACCCATGTGGTCTGGGGACGATTGCTCCAAAGGTTATTCACTTCACTTCCATTATTCGAGTTCCATCACGTTAGGATTATCAATTATTTATTTTTTTTAAGTATATTTAAAGTATATTTAATCATATAATAATAATTATTATTATTTTTATTTATTCCACAATTATTAATATTGTATTCAGTTTAATTACTATTATAAAGATAAATAAATTTTTCCATCCCATTAGGATTATTGATGATTAATTTTTCAAATTATATAGATATTTATATCAACGATAATAATATATAATAATATTATTATACATTATTATTGTCTATTTTTTATATATTTATATTTCAAATTATATACAATTATATTATTATTATTTTTTTTATTTAGTAATTCCATAATTATTAAAATTGGATATATTCGTTGCAGAATTGTGCGATCTCGATTGCGGCCCTCACGGTCATTGCGTGGACAACGCGTGCGACTGTTTGCCCGGTTGGTCCGGCGATCTCTGCAATCTGAAGCAGTGCGACCCCCGTTGCAACGAGCACGGCCAGTGCAAGAACGGGACTTGCCTGTGCGTCAGCGGTTGGAACGGTCGTCACTGCACGATGGAGGGATGCCCGAATTCTTGCTCGGGACACGGCCAGTGCAAGGGTAACGCCGACGAGCAATGGGAGTGTCGTTGCTACGACGGATGGGACGGAAAAGACTGCAGCGTTTTGCTCGAACAGAATTGCAACGACGGACGGGACAATGACAAAGGTAGCTCACTTTTTTCGTTTCGTCTTTATAACTATTTTTCTCAAAGTTAAACATCATTCAAAAACATTATTTAAAAATGATGTTTCGATGTTTATGGAATTATTGATTTAAATAAAATTCCACTATTATTATTATTATTATTATATTGAAAATGACAAAAAAAAAATAAAAAATCGAAAAATGCAGATGGTCTCGTGGACTGTGCCGATCCCGAGTGTTGCACGAGTTACGATTGTCGAAGCAGTCAATTGTGCGTCTCGGCGCCAAAACCGATCGACATACTGCTCCGTAAGCAACCACCCGCAATAACAGCCTCCTTCTTCGAGAGAATGAAATTCCTGATCGACGAAGGTAGCCTGCAAAATTACGCTCGCCAAGAGACCTTCAACGAGAGGTGAGTTTACCGAATCTGTTTTCTTTTTCTTCTTTATCTCTCAAAAGTGTTTTCTTTTTTCGAACTTAATCACTGAGGGGGTGCGAAAAATAATGAATATATATACATATTAATTAGCGCGGTCGAATTTCAATCGATACTCGTTGCATTTATCGAAACAATCGACACGAGTCCACGTTTATGTATTTTCATATATATATATTTTTTTATGTACGACAGATAAGAAAAAAAACGAATATGAATATTAATAATGTCCGTCCCGAATCGATGTTGCGTGCAGTGACGTCTTTAATTATAGAACACGAACGCGAATTCGATGTCATACAATTATTTAACACACACACACTCGATTTGACACATCTCTCGTCACTATACATTCGTACATGTATATAAATCAATAATTATATACACGTAAGAATTATAAATAATTTATTATTGTCAATTATTAATTATTAATTATTCATATGATATTTAATAATTATTAATTAATCAATTATTATTATGAATGAAACTTCAAATATGGGGCAGTTCGATCGACACGTTAAACATACATTTTTAAAAAAAACTATACTCGATATATATATATATACTACTGCGTTGTTGTGACCCGTGTGAAATCACATCCCATCAGTTTTGTACATATGTTTTGTATGTAAGTGTGCGCGAGTGTGTACCCCCCGATGCACCCCGAAAATCCAAACGAACATTTATCCATCTCCCTGTTTTTCGTTCTCTCGATATTTACGATAATTATTATCTCTCATTTTTCTTGTTTCATTTTTTTTTATAATATCTTGTCCACTTTGATCTACAATCCACTCTCGATTCTATCTCACTGATGATTTCTTTATATTGTCCGTCCGAGTGAAGCTTGCGTGTATGTCTGAGAGACCCATGCTTTTTGATCATCGCTCTCGAAGAGTTACATACATACCCATACGAAACGACAGTCAGAAAAAAAACGAAAGAATAAGAGCTGCAAAAATAAAGCTCGAGCAGAGAGGCATTTTTCGTTATACGTATTATATATCCGGACGAAATTCATTGACTTTTCCCGCCCAACATTCATACAAATGACACAATGTTATTTTTTCATGAAATTTGATTTTAGCATTTTTTTAAATTTATTTCCAACAAAATTGATTTTTTTTCATTCGTGGAATTTTATTTTTAACTTCGAGCTAATTGGATCCAATTCGATATCTGAAAGAATTTCTCCACTGGCTCTTCATTCTCTTTTTACTCTTGATAAAAGTCAGTATCGATATACCCAAATGAATAATTAAATTCTTGGCCAAAAATTCAATCTCGGTTTCCAATTACTTTAATTAATATTTTTTTATTAAAATAATTAAAATAAATTTAACGAGTGTTGTCTTATTTTTTATCGGGTTTTAAAAGAGTATTTTTTTCCTGTTTGAAATTTCCACACGACACGAAACATAAGTAGAACGTGGTTTAAAAAAATAATTAATACGAAGAGTGGGAACCTCGTAATTTTTTGTTATCTTTTTTTTGTCATAATAATTCCTTCCCCTACATTCTCTTTAATTTGACACCTTTCTCCATTCGGGGGTGAGAGAAGAAAAGAAAGGAAAATTATAACAATTTAACCGGGCTCTGTTTTATCCGTGCTGCCCGATCAGTGTGTTCTGGAATCACTTCAACACAAGGTAAGGATGCCCCGTCCAACCGGAGGGATGTAATCGAACGAACGATTGCCACGACGATTTTGAAATCTTTCCATCATTTTTTTAAAGTTGATTTTATCGATTATTTATTTTCTTTAATTTTGTTGTCAAAGAGCTCGTAGAGTTAAGCGATTTGATTTTTTTCGATCGTTCGTTTTTTTTTATTCCGTAGCTGCCGCGTGACCGATCGCTTTTTGCATTCGTGTTACTTATGCATCCCCAGAGATGAGTAAACCAAAGCAATTCGAAGTGATCCAAAAATTTCGAATTAAAAAAATCTTGAACGAAAAAAAAATGGGAATTGAAATTCGAGTACTTTTTTTTACGTGTATATTTTGAATTTTTAGTTTTTATCGTTAATCGATTAGGCCGTATGCGTGTGTGTTTGCAATGAGTTGAGAGCACACAAAGCGGGTCTTCAACGTCCGCCTTTCTTACTGTATCTGTGTTTCGTCTTTGTCCGTAATAATGCAAGAAAACTTTCACTTTCGGTTGTCGCGAAGACGGGGGAAAAAAATCACGCTTTTTTTCGAAATATTTTGGTAATTCGTCGTGATTTTTTTCCCCTTTCGCGGGCAACCGAAAAATAAGCAAAAAAAAAAAGTCGTGTCTGTGTGTTGCGCACCCGAGCTCTCGTATCGTCTCGTCTGGTCACCAATCTGTGTCTGTGTTCTCTCTCTCTCTCTCTCGTGTGTGTGCCTCGTTCACACAAACGTTGCTAATCGTTGCATGGTTGATTTACGTCTACCTGTTATTACATTCCTACGTTGTGTTACGTGAAAATTTTACGTTTGAGCTTACCAAAGACTTTGTGTTAATCGTTGGGGTTCGTTAGGCAACGTTCATCAATTATCATGTACAGGCTGTCGACGTGCGTCTATACGTATCTTTTTGCCTCGGGAATTTTGTGCTCGTCGCAATTCGCGACCACTCAGACAAAAAATAAACAACCGTTCAAATGAATCGGAGATTTTAAGGGGTTAGGTCAACGACTCAAAAATGAGAATTATTTCAAAGAATTAATTATGAAACAAAAATAGATAGCATAACCCCTCGATAAGGCGATTTGATATTTTTTTCGTCGGCACTTTTCCACAAAAATTACGATAAAATAAATACCTAAAAAAAAGTCAAGAAATAAAATATTTTTAAAAATATAGATTTCAAAATTGTATGAAAAGAATGTGTAAAAAGTAGCCATCCTTTCTCGCAAGGACGCGAGCGTAACCACGAAATCTCGCTTGTTCCGTAGTTTGAGAGCGATCTCAAAGTTCATCCACGTAGAATTAGAATTGAACGATTACGGATTAAACAAAAAAAAACAATTTTTTTTCAAAAATGAATTCAATTAATCTGTTGGCGTTTGGTTTTTGTTTCTTTGCGATTCGTTGGCTCTTGGCGAATCAGTCGTTCGGCGGTGGTGCGTGGTCGTGTCGTGACGTCACTGGGAACAGGTCTAATGGGTGTGAGAGTGAGTACGAGTACGCCCCTCGAGGGATTCACGCTGACCCGGGACGACGGGTGGTTCGATCTTCTCGTTAACGGGGGTGGCGCGGTCACCTTGCAATTCGGCCGGTCGCCTTTCAAGCCCCAGAGTCATATCGTTTTCGTCCCGTGGAACGAGGTAAATCAACGTTATTCTTTTTTCATCGTCGTTTCATTTATCACTCTTTTTTGTCGCGTCCGTGAAACGAATTTACAAAAAATTACTAAATTACTAAATTTCCATCAATTACGAATTTACAAAAAATTACGTAATTTATTGAAATTACGAACAAAATAAACAATGTTGTAGTTAAAAAAAACTACAAAAATAATGATTTATTCGGGGAATGATAATGATGATAAATGATCGCAGGTGGTGATAATCGACCGTATAGTGATGAGTACCGTGGACGAGAAGGCGCCGATCCATATACCCCACGCTTGCGGAGCCCACGATTACGACTCGATGAAACCGGTAGTTCTGGCAACTTGGAAGCACGGTTTCCAAGGCGCTTGTCCGGACAAGAGTGCTATCCTGGCCGAGTCCCAGGTGATCCAGGAGAGTTTGCAGATACCCGGGACTGGATTGAATCTCGTGTATCACAGTTCGAGAGCGGCCGGATATCTGTCGACTATCCAATTGCAATTGACACCGGAAACGATACCACCGACGTTGAACCTTATCCATTTGAGGATAACGATCGAGGGAATACTCTTCGAGAAGACATTCGAGGCCGATCCAGTGATAAAGTTCACTTACGCGTGGAATCGTCTAAACGTTTATCGTCAGAGGGTATACGGTGTGACAACGGCGATGGTAAAGGTCGGCTACGAGTACAGCGATTGCAAGGACGTTATATGGGACGTGCAAACGACAAAGCTCAGCGGCCATGACATGTCGATATCGGAAGTAGGCGGTTGGAATCTCGACATCCATCATCGTTACAACTTCCACGAGGGAATACTTCAGAAAGGTGACGGATCGAACATCTATTTGAAGCACAAGCCAAGGGTGATCCTGACGACGATGGGCGACGGCCATCAGAGACCTTTGGACTGTTTCGACTGCGACGGACAGGCATCGAAGCAGCGGCTTTTAGCGCCCGTCGCGTTGGCCACTTCGGCAGACGGTTCTATTTTCGTTGGTGACTTCAATCTCGTGAGGAAAATCCTGGTTGACGGTACCGTCAAAACGGTCGTTCGTCTCAAGTGAGTTTGTCGGCTTGGAATATCTCTGTAGCCTGGCATTTACATTCCCGACCCAAACAAACCTAAACTCGTGTCTTTTTTTGGATTACAGCGCTACCAGAGTATCCTACAGATACCACATCGCGTTGAGTCCACTCGACGGTGTTTTGTACATTTCGGATCCGGAATCCCATCAGATAATAAGAGTCCGGGATACGAACGATTATTCCGATCCGGAGCACAATTGGGAAACGGTAGTGGGATCGGGAGAGCGATGTTTGCCCGGTGACGAGGCTCACTGCGGTGACGGCGCTTTGGCTCGTGACGCCAAATTGGCGTATCCGAAGGGTGTCGCAGTTTCGGCCGATAACGTTCTCTACTTCGCTGACGGGACGAATATCCGTATGGTGGATCGTGACGGTATAATAACAACGGTGATCGGTAATCACATGCACAAGTCGCACTGGAAGCCGATACCTTGCGAGGGTACGCTCAATGTCGAGGAGGTTCATTTGCGCTGGCCGACCGAGCTAGCGATCAATCCCCTCGACAACTCCCTCCATATGATCGACGACCACATGGTACTCCAGTTGGCTCCCGACGGTCGGGTCAAAGTCGTCGCCGGTAGGCCCCTTCATTGCGCCAGTCCATCATCCACGTTCGACACGGAACTGGCGACCCACGCGACTCTGGTCATGCCGCAAAGTATCGCTTTCGGACCCTCGGGTAATCTCTACATCGCCGAGAGCGACTCCCAGCGGATAAATCGTGTACGAGTCATCGGTACCGACGGCAAGATATCTCCGTACGCCGGTGCCGAATCCAAGTGCAATTGTCTCGAGCGCGGCTGCGACTGTTTCGAGGCCGATCACTATCTCGCTTCCACTTCGAAATTCAACACGATTTCGGCAGTCGCCGTTTCACCGGACGGTGTTGTTCATATCGGCGACCAAGCCAACTATCGCATCAGATCGGTTATGGCCAGCATACCGGACGCGAGCGGTGCTCGGGAGTACGAAATTTATTCGCCCGACACTCAAGAGATTTACGTGTTCAACCGGTTCGGCCAACACATCGCTACCAAGAATATCCTCACCGGCGAAACCTTCTATCTCTTCACTTACAACGTAAACACCAGCAACGGCAAACTATCGACGGTCACCGACGCTGCAGGTAACAAAGTCTTCCTTCTTCGGGATTACAGCAGCCAGGTTAACTCGATCGAGAATACGAAGGGTCAAAAGTGCCGATTGAGAATGTCGAGAATGAAGATGCTCCACGAGCTCAGCACACCCGACAATTACAACGTGACGTTCGATTATCACGGCCCGACGGGACTTTTGAAAACGAAATTGGACAGCACGGGACGAAGTTACGTTTACAATTACGACGAATTCGGGAGATTGACGAGCGCCGTCACGCCGACCGGTAAAGTCATCGGTTTGACCTTCGACCTGAGTCTAAAGGGCGCGACGGTCAAAGTAGGTCAGAACAACCGGAAGCCAGTTTCGATGTTGATCAAGGGCTCGTCGGTTGTAACGAAAATCGGGGATGCCGAGCAGAGAACAACGGTGATGGGTGACGGCTCGGTCGGCAGGGTGACACCCTGGGCTCACACCGTCAGCACCGATACAATGCCCTACGCTGTACTAGCCGAAATCGAGCCTCTTCTCGGCGAGAGTTATCCCGTGCCGGCCAAGCAACGGACCGAGATCGCGGGCGATCTCGCCAACCGTTTCGAGTGGAGATACTTCCTGAGGAAGCTCCAGGGCAACAAGAATCGTGGCAATGCGAAAGCTATTGCTCAAGTCGGCAGGAAGCTCAGAGTTAACGGGGAAGTGTTGCTTTCGTTGGAGTACGATCGTGAGAGCAACACGGTTGCAGTTTTCATCGACGACAGGGTGGAACTTTTGAACGTGACGTACGATCGTAACGCACGTCCGGTAAAGTGGGGTCCGAGGGATGGAATATTTGCCGGAGTCGATCTGGAGTACGATCGGTTCAGCAGATTGACCAGTTGGACCTGGGGCGACATCAGCGAAACTTACGGCTTCGACAGGGCCGGAAGACTCTACGAAATCAAATACAGCGACGGTACGTCAATGATCTACGCTTTCAAGGACATGTTCAGCAGCCTTCCTCTCAAGGTCACGACCCCGAGAGGCAGCGACTATCTTCTGCAGTACGACGAAGCTGGCGCTCTACAATCTCTGACCACACCCCGTGGACACATTCACGCCTTTTCTCTCCAAACTTCACTCGGCTTCTACAAGTATCAGTATTACTCCCCGATGAATCGGCATCCGTACGAGATTCTCTACAACGACGACGGTCAGATATTGGCCAAAGTTTATCCCCATCAAAGCGGCAAAGTCGCTTACGTCTACGATCACGCCGGTAAACTGGAAACGACTCTCGCCGGATTATCCTCGATTCACTACACTTATCAGGAAACCACCAGTCTTGTACGCAGCATCGACATCAACGAGCCCAATTTCGAAATGCGCATCGAGTACAAGTATCACGCTGGTATCGTGAAAGACGAGAAAATCAAGTTCGGCAGTAAAAGCGGAATGGCGAACGCCCATTATCGTTATCAGTACGACGGGAACGCTCGAATTTCCGGTATCGAAGTCGATATAAACGGCAAGCAATTGCCACAGTTGCGACTCAAGTACAATCAGAATTTGGGTATTCTCGAAGGCGTCGGTGATTTGAGGATTTATCGAAACGCCTTCAATCGCTCGGTCATGCAGGACAGCGGAAAGCAATTCTTCACGGTGACCGATTACGACGAGCACGGCCGCGTCAAGACTGTTCTCACCAATATACGATCGGCTGACGTTTTCCGCATGGAACTCGAATACGACAACAGGAATCGTATTAAAATGCGAAAATTGATGATCGGCAAGGATTCGACGGACAAGAAGGAGTGGACGAGGATGGACAAGATAACCTACAACGCCGATGGTCACGTTTTGGAAGTCGCCGATACCGATAACAATTGGCAATACGCCTACGACGAGAACGGCAACGTCATAGGGGTCACGGAGCAATCGGAGAAAATAACGTTGGGCTACGACAGCGGCGATCGCGTCGTCCAATACGGCGACGTCGAATTCAATTCCTACGACGCCAGGGGCTTCGTCGTTATTCGCGGTGAACACAAGTACAGGTGAGTCGTCGACTGTCACTGGTCTCACTAGAGAATCACTGATTTTACCAATTTCATCGCCGAATTCTTTCACGTGATTTTAAAAACGTAAAAAAATGAATTTTTAGGTACAACTCCCGAGGCCAGCTGATCCACGCGTCCGAGCACAAAAAGTTCCAAATCTGGTATTTCTACGACGACCGCGGTCGTTTGGTATCCTGGAACGACGATCGTGAAAACATAACTCAATTCTTCTACGCGAATCCTCGAACACCCGATCTGATAACGCACGTCCACTTCCCGAAGACATCAAAGACCTTCCGGTTCTTGTACGACTCGCGTGACTTCCTGATGACGGTGGAGACGACGGAGCAGCGTTTCTACGTGGCGACCGATCAGAACGGTTCACCCCTGGCTCTGTTCGACACGAACGGTAACCTGGTGAAGGAGATGCGTCGAACGCCTTTCGGCAAGATCATCAAAGACACCAATCCGGACTTTTATCTGCCGATCGATTTCCACGGTGGTCTTTTCGATCCTAACACGAAACTGGTTTATCTGGAGAAGCGTCTTTACGATCCTACGGTTGGCCAGTGGATGACGCCAGCTTGGGAGCAAATGGCCAACGAGTTGACGACACCAACGGACATATTCATATATCGTTTCCGAAACAACGATCCGGTGAATCCGCGTCAGAACGTCGAGTACATGACCGATTTGACGAGTTGGCTGAGGCTCTACGGTTACGACATAAGTCTGATGCTCGGCTCGGAGTACACCAAGAGAATGGTCTATCAGCCAAGCGCGACGATAACCTCGCCCCAATTGACTCCTGATTTCGGTGTTATGTCGGGACTCCGTTGCATCGTTGATCGCGTCCACGAGAAATTCTCAGATTTGGGTTTCGTGCCGAAACCTCTATTGAAGCTGGAGCCAAAAACGCGAAACCTGTTGCCGAGAGTGGCGCACAGACGAGCAGTTTTCGGCGAGGGTATACTCGTATCTCGCGTCGGTGGTCGAGCTCTCGTGAGCGTCGTCGACGGTGTCAACAGCGTTGTCCAGGATGTCGTAACTTCCGTTTTCAACAATTCGTACTTCTTGCCCCTACACTTCAGCGTTCACGATCAGGACGTTTTTTACTTCGTAAAGGACAACGCCCTCAAGATCCGCGACGATATGGAAGAGCTGCGTCGTCTGGGAAGTATGTTCAACGTATCGACCCACGAAACGACGGAACACGGAGCCGGCACGTGGAAAGAGTTGAGACTTCACAATCCGGACGCTGCGGTCGTTATTAAATACGGGGCTGATCCGGAACAGGAGAGACACAGGATACTCAAGCACGCCCACAAGAGGGCCGTCGAGAGAGCCTGGGAGATCGAGAAGCAGCTGGTGATGGCGGGCTTCCAAGGTCGCGGTGATTGGTCGAAAGAGGAGAAGGACGAATTGACCACGAGAGGTACGGTCCTCGGTTACGAGGGAGTCGACATTCACAGCGTTCACAGGTATCCCCAGCTCGCCGACGACCCGGGCAACGTCGCCTTCACCCGGGACACCAAGAGGAAGAGGCGCAAGAGCGGCAATCGTAGAAACAGAATACACAGGCACGACTCGTGATGCGACCGTTGCCACGGATCTGCGCTGCCGCGGACGAGCCTCGTCGCGACGACGGCCACGACGGCCACGACGGCCACGACGACGCGACCGAAAACCGCGATCGTCGTCGTCGGGCTCGCCACTCTCAGTGGCGCACCGACTCCCCGCGTTCCAACGATCCCGGCCGATCGCACGAGCACGCAGAGTGTGGCCGATAACAAAACTCTCGCAACGCAAACCCCCGCGACGATCGCCGCGTCGACCAAGACCCTCGACTCTACGAATATCCGCACCGACGATCACACCAGCCCCCTTCCCTCCTGAAGATCGGTGCTAATCGTCGATCGATAAGTGTGAAACCCATTTTTTTCGAACGATCCGATTTTTCTTGATTTTTTGCCACGCCGATTTCTCGAGATCGGTTGAGATCGGTTGAGATCGGCAAAATCGTTCGACGCGATCGGTCTACTTTTCACGTTAATTTTATTTTTATTCCCTCGATTTTCCTTTCGTCTTTTGCGTCGAGTCGAGTGCGCGAAACGGTGAGACCGATCGTGGACGGGATTGACGTTCGAGTGCTCGGACGAGTGATCCGTCAAGTGTCAAAATTAAGCTAGTCGCTATAGTAACGAGATATACGAGAATATAAAGCTTGTTAACGAGGGATGGTGATTATTTTATGGTAAGGCGATGACGCGCCGATTGTGAACTCTCGATCGTAGATTCGAGCGTGATTAATTGTGCGACTGGCGAGTTCGTCTCGCGCGCGATAATCTTCTCCGCGCTCGAGTCGCCCCTCGGACGTTTCGCGAATAAAAAAAAAAAAAGATCGGTAAAACGGGAAGAGATGAAAAACGAAAATGGACAATGAACAATTTATTCGTTTCTCTCCTCCTCGATCGAAAACCCGTGACGTCGCGAGATAACTCACGAGAGCGATAATCGACAGCGCATCAACAGGGTCTAAGAGCGCGAGGAGAAAAAAAAACGTAAAATGGAAAGGGAAATAATGAAATTCAAAGTACCGACGAGCTTTCGCGATCGAGCGCGGTGGTCGTCTCGTCGAAACACCTGCACTTTACACGTCGCGATTTTTCTCCCTTTTCTTTTATCGCTTTTTTCTCTTAATTTTTTTTCAAATCCACGTGTATGTGTACGTCCAACGTAATTAGTATGACACTCCGGGGGGGGTGAGGAAAGCTCTGTTAAAATTTGAGGAAAAACGAAGAGACGGGCATGAGAAAGCGAGAAATAAAAAATAAAAAAAAGTTTGAAGACAGAGAGAAGGGTATAGGGGCGAGGGATAAAATGCGAGAAAAAAAACGATATTTTTAACATAACTCAATGATCGAAAGGAATCTCGATTTTTTGTAAATATTAACTTAACCTATGAATTAATATGGTAATTATTGTAGATAATATTGTAACACGATTATCGAAAGGGGGGAGGGAAAAAATTAAATATATATATATATATATATAAATATAAATATACATATAGTTATACATACACGAATACACGAGAGCCCTCGTGTACGTGACGATGACGAACGACAAACGTTTGTCGATATCGCTTTTTTATATATGTACACATACACACACACGGAAAGAGAGACACACACACAGACACGAATAACCGGCGCAATGTTCGTACACGTAAACGTTCAATGAGCTACCGAGTAAATTGCAGCGAAGAAAATTAGTGAAAGAAAACGAAAAGACCGAACGACGAGAGAAACGAAAATAAAGAATCGCGAGAAAGTCTCAATGAGCAAAAAAATAAACCGTACCCACTAATTTCGTGTACACCGGCGAAAAATGAAATTTAACGGAACGTGTAATTGAATTAACGAGAGCGGTACGTACTCGAGCCACAAAACTCGAGAAAAATCCTGCGCTGCGATTCCTCGAGGACTAGACCTTAAGGGAGTGGGGAAAAAAACACACACATTTTTTCCCCCATATGTCGTAGACACTTGTAAATAGTAATGATAAACGATAATAAAAGAATAATTGAAAAAACAAACAAACAAAAGCAAAAACCGTTCGTTTGGATAACGAGAAGACGCGTCGTAATAATTTTACATTAACGAGTGACGATAAACGATAATTTATCGGAACGAGATACCGTTTAGGGATGAAAAATAAATGAACGAAAATAATCAAGAAAATAAAAGACAGGAGAGACGATTGCCCCGAACAATTTCCGGGAGTCCAAAATTTCGACGCGAATAAAATTGGGGGGAATGAAAAAAAGAAGTTAATTAACGAGAGACAAAAAAACGTGCACTCAGTCCAGAAGGATGATACGGATCGTTGATGCGCAACGATGGGGAAATAGAGAAAAAAAATCGAGTAAATAATAATAACATTAATAACGGTAATAATAATATTAATAACAATAATAATAATAATCATAGTAACCCCGCCTATCTTTCTACTGAAAAAAAAAAAAAGACGAAGATGGAGAAAAAGAAGCAAATTATTTTTTGAATTGTGTCGTCAAAGGAATCCTCGAGAAGCCCCCGATGAAACCACGTGTCCCAAATTCCCACGAAAGTTTCACGATCCCTCGTGTCCCTCGTCGAACCTTCCCTGTCCGCCATAATCAACCCAAACCCAAACAAACGTTGAGAGAAAAAAATGTAAACAATAAAAATAAGTGAATTTGTCGATGTTTAGATATCGGAAGTAGACGACGATGCCTCGATTGGATTATTTCATCGGAACAACCGATCAATGAAAAAGTAACCGATAGAAAGTATACACGAAAAGCAACAGGAATAAATAAGAAAAAAAACCACACGTGTCGCCATAGGTCGCTCGTATGTACTTGTGTATAGTTGGCGTATGTACATACGCGTACATCATTTTTTTATGTATTTCGAGTGATTAAAACCACGGGTGAGCGAAAAAGTGGGGGGGGGGGGGAAGACGAAGCGAAAAAATGAGGAAAAAACACGCACACGTTGAAACAAAAGAACGATAAGGCAAAAGCTGGAAAAGTCCTGCCGAAAACGAGACAAATGAAAAAAAACGTAAAGTTCGCAATATCCGGCTGAAGAATATTAAAGTTGAGGACCTGATCGCGAATTGGAAATGGATCAAGGTCACGTTAGAGAAAAGTCTCGAGTTGCGTAGATTCGTTTTTTGCCCGTGGCTGTTTCGTGCCATTATACAAGATGTCGAAATTTCACTGAGACATTTACAAGAAAAACGTACTTACAGTTGCGATGTGGACGACTCGTACCGGGCAGACGCCATTTCGTGACAGCACAGCTCCATCTCCAACAATTTTCCCGTTGTTCGAACGTTGAAGGACGAAGCGGCAGAATTTCCATTTTTTTCACTCACTTTTCATTATTTTCCACGATTATTACCCGATTATTGCTGATAATATTATTATTATTGATTATTATTATTATTGTCGAGTTTCAAAGTGCAACGCTCACCAATTGTCCGCTTTGAGAATTTTTCACTTTTGTTCGACTTGTGAAGCGCGGTTATAGACACGGATACGCGAAAGAAATATATATATATATATATACATGTTGACACGTGCACGGAAAAAAGCAATACTTCGTAACTAACGTGCTCGAATGACTGAACGGCGTGGCTGTCA
This sequence comes from Ophioninae sp. B BG-2022a, assembly GCA_030522765.1. NCBI lineage: Eukaryota > Metazoa > Arthropoda > Insecta > Hymenoptera > Ichneumonidae > Ophioninae sp. B BG-2022a. Next base: position 20,107 of record JAPYZJ010000648.1, read on the forward strand.
ACGGAAAAAGTGTAAGTGCGAATGATTTTTTTTTCTAACGAAGAAGCATCACGAACAGAAGTTGTCGCGGGGGACGCCGTGTCGCGAATGAAGAAAACAAAATGGCGTTCGTAAACGAAAACCCGCGCATGCGCGCTTCGATGTCCGTTACTAACAATGCGAAGAAAAAACTGTGTATGAGAGACGCGTGCGTGTGAGCGAGAATTGAAAAAGAAAAAAATTATAACAATAATGCTAAAAGTGGTTATGCCAAATTCGCGAAAAAAGAAAAAAACAACCGGATCGAGGTACGAACGAGTAACGCGCTTGGTCGTAATCTTGATCGCGTCGAGGGAGCGAGAGAGACCGCGCACTAAATTTTGTAAATAATATTATCGTCACGAAATTTTAGTTTTTTTTTTTTTTGTCAATTGAAAATGTAACGTTTGGAACGAAACACATGTATCAACGCGTCGCACTGATTTCAAAAAGATCAGAGAAAAAACGAAATAAATTGATAAAACACTTTTTTTAACGAATGCAAACGAGGATCCGTCGCGTGACTGACCGCGCGAACAACTGAGTCGCGATTCTATGTGACGCTATCCTCTCGCCGCCTCGCGGATTCCCAGTGGCGCTCGGGTGGGGGATCCTACGGTTTGTGATTTTTCCGTGAACGAGAGACCCCGAAAAGAGTAAACAAAAGCAAAGAGCGACCTAGCAACGCGAAGGTGAAAGTGAACCGCGCGAAGATGTAAATATCGTATCATTATTGTGTAAATACCACGAGTATACATGAAACAAAACGAAAAACATATTTGAGAAGGTTGGGAGCGAGGGAGAACGGGAAAGGCCCGGTCACGTGACACGTACGTATAATACACAAACACACGAGGTTTATTTTAACGATTACATAATTATATATATATATATATATATATATATATTACCACGTAACGATAAGTATATACATATTCTATACTCTTACACGCTAAGTACTCAATAAATATATCTATAAAATGTCCCCGTGTTTGTGTATGTCTGAACCCTGTCCAATGCTCCCCGTGTCGTTCACGATATCTGTCTTGTCTCTGGTCAAAGCCCTGCCATTTTTTTACGAAACAAAAAGAAACGTTCGTCCCCTATCCGAATTCGATGCTCTTAACCTCAGAAAGTGCCTATCGGGGATCTTCATTAATACCAAATGTCCCTATGTGTCTGTGTCGATGGATTAGCGATCGTTGAACGATTCACGGTATAATTGTGTCTCAAGCGACTTCGATGGTACTTAAGAATCGTCATGTGATATCAAAAAGAAAGAAAATGTTTAATTAAAGTCTTACGTCAGATATCGGCATTCCCAAAGTTCATTACTGTCCCCCACTCCATCCTAGTGATTCTTCATCATTTTTCTCGTGATTAATCTGACGTGTAATTAAATATTTCTGTTGTACGTTAGTAGCTGCTCTGTTAAAAAAGCATCGAAAAAAATCGAACGCTCGAGTCGCCCTCTGGTGGGCAAACGACCAAGCTGTAAGATCTATTTTACTCAGTCGATAAGTTACGGACCGATGGCAACGCGAAATCTCGCAGTCCAACAATTAAAACAGCTTTTAATAATTAGAGAAAAGAAAAATACTATATTAAAATTATAGTTTATTGAAAATAAAATCGTGTGACGTTGGAAAGTGTAAATTATTGTATGATAATAATGCCTCGCTTGTGCCATGTCTCGTCGATAATAAGGACGACTGTTTTATCGACTCGGCAACACAGCTGCTTTTTCGTTCGCCTCATTGCCCTCGGTCGATTCGGGTATTCTGTAAAAAAATTATTCATAAAATAGATATGCAAATTTTGAACAGCAGCTACGCAAGATCAACAAAATCATGAGAAACGAACACCTGACGAACGGCCATGAGGGTTGGATGAACGCTCAGTCGTGCGCTGTCCCGCCAGAGATGAGTAAGGTTAGCCAAAATAAAAACACAACATACAAGCGTATCGTTTGTACTTATCTTGGATCAATGATGCGTGAATTTTCGTGCGGGCAGTGAGTACAGAAAAATGATGAACACAGAAATCGTGTAACGAATATCGTGTAATTTTTTTTATTTGCTCGCTTCACTTTTTGTCGTTTTTACAGTCGCAAGGAAATCGGCATTAAGTCGCGTGTTACTTTTTCCAGTCGATTCCCTTTCTCGAATCGTTGAAACATATTCTTTTTGTTTTTATACTCTATTTACAATGTATGGAAATATTGGAATTTTCTGTGTTAAAGTTTAGCGTGTTACAAATAATCGGATAAATGAGAAGTGATCATTTGCAATCGAACGGAACAATGCACGCGACGATTTGCGGTAACTGCCGAAGAAAAAATCAGCAGTTGCCGTAATTAACATAGGGTAAATACTCAAGAGAAACTTCTGCGCAAAATGGTCGCATCGTTTCGAGTGTTTCCACAGGGTGTACCGGAAGTCGTCCGAAAAGATTTGCGAATAGGTAGATCGTGGAATTTTGAGGAAAAAAGTCCTCATCAGTTTTTTTCTCCGTTGAACCGTTTGCCAGATATCAAGGTAAACGCGCTAGCCAATAGCAATGCGAATAACGCGCTGACCACGCCCACTTCGGCGTGTGCAATTGTTCGTTCGATATCTCGAGAACGGCGTATCGTAGAGAAAAACGGATAAGGACTTTTTTTCTAAAAATTTCACGATCTATCCACTCCAAAAATCTCGGGCATGAATTCCGGAAAATCCTCGAGAAAAACGCACACATACACACATACGAAAATCGAACAATTGTTTAAAACTTTGAAAAAACACTCGGATCCACGCATACACAATCGCTAACTAGCTCGCCGGTTCATTTGGCTCTCGAGCACCGAAACTCCGAATTACATTGAAGTTTCTTCAGCAAAGGGAGCTCTAATCGTCGTTCATAGGCTTTGACTAGTCAAAGGAGGACCTTCGGGAATGCAGTAATAAACGGAGCGACGATTCTCGTACGAACCAGAGGGGGGATTGCAAACTACAAGTATTGAATACTCCGTTGAAGAAACTACACGATCGAGCCGAATCGAATCAAAAGATTGTCCTCGCTCGGAAATAATTAGAAATAGAAAACGTTTAACCGAGCGATTGGCCCGAACGTATATACCGAGGGGTGCCCTTAACAACGGAATCTTAAGCTACAATTATCCTAGACGAAGTTTCATAGAATATCCGACGAAATATGTTTTCATATAATGAGAATTGTATTTCGGAAGAAAAACAATCACGTGTTTATTAATTTTTTTAACGTTTTGAGAAACCTCGTCGTCAGCAATAGTCGAAAAAAAAGCCTTTCAAAATTATTCTGAATTTGGTATCTAGCGATGAAGACCAAATTTCCTATTTTTTAATTCCTCGTCAGATGATCGAGGAATGAAATTGGTGGGGGAAAAACAGTTCCGAACCACCCGACTACTGATGAAAGTTTCGTGCAATTGATGTAACACGGAAAAAAGATGAATTCCGGATGAATTAGTCGCTGAAGGAATTGATCGATACGCGGGACGCCCAAATATCTCAATATCGAGTCGATTCGTATATGTAGGAATATACAAAAATAGAAACACCCGGCGGCCCCGTTCGTCTCGATTTTATATTTGAGTTATTTTCTTTTTCTTCTATTTTCCGTTATGTTCGTTTTTCCATTCGTTCTTTTTTAACGCTGCGGCTCAGCGAATTTTCCTAGCTGCTTGTGGATTTCTTCTACTAACGTCATTTGTGTGTGTGTTTTTTTTTCTTCACGGCACTCGAGGCGTCTACTTACTCGAGGCCCAAGACCCAGTAGATACCCTGAACGAGGAGCGTTATCAGCGGCTGCCAGGCCACGAGCCACCTTATCCAGTCGAGTAATTGCCCGTATAATACGTGCGGTCGTTCCCACCTTTTTTTTATCGTTTCAAACTCGAGTTAAGGTTTCTCAGTGAATTTCCAAAATGAGTAAAAAAAAAACACACAATTTTTACGTAACCTTGTTTGGAATCGGAAAAGCGATAAAAAGGATACGGATTGCGAAACATCTTCTTGAGATCGACTTTTTCCTTGCAATAAGGGCACGTTTGCTTTTTGCCGATTATGCACCAGCCTCTAATGCAAAATTCGTGAAAAACGTGCTCGCAGCTCAATTTGTACGTGTTCTCGAGAACGCCCTCCTCGTGTTCCGAGACGAGAAGTCTGTTCCCGCATACGGCGCAGACGTTGGGTTCGAGGGTCCTCGTTGGCATTTTTCCTGGCGCGTAGTACTGAGAGTAGAGAAAAAAAGAAAAGCCCGAAGGAATAAAAGAACCATGATCAGAGATCGATCGATTACGATTCAAAGATAGAGTATCTTACCCCTACGTGAGAGGCCATAGTGTCGGCGCATATCTCAGCCATGTCCCGACCCAATACCCCGAAGTATATCCCGTAGCACAGGAAAAGAAGAGCGCAATCGATCCAGACCGCGGGCTTAACGTCGAACACGAAATTGAGGCCGAAAAAGGCCGCCAGACCTACCAGGTAACTGCATATGCCGAGAACGTAACTCAGTTTGTACAGGAAGTAGAACCACTTGTAAACGAGCCTAGACAAAAAAATGAACTGTTGGAAACTTACGATTAAATGTTTCATTATTCCTTATCATCGTACTTCCGGACCTCCGACGTATTTCGTATTATATTTTCTGTCGTAGAAATGCGGAATAGCGCTATCTAACCTGGGAGTCGTGCCAGCGATGGGTTTCTGCATGGCCTTTCTGACCACGAGGCCGGTCACGCACGAAAACACTAGCCATACAAAGACGAATCGCCACCAGTAATTCCTTACGCTCACGCCGAACGGTATGAGCCACATGGCGATCAAAGTGACCATCTGGAAAACATCGATGCTCGCTCTACAAGATTTCTCGATACGGATCGATCCGGAAGTAACGGAGGGTGACGTACTTGATAGGAGGAGGAATGCCGCTTCTTCCATTCGACGAGTATGAACTGCGCCACCAGGAGAGTCACCAGCATCACTATCAGCATCTCGGCGTGCATCGATTCGTGGCCCTGATGCTTCTGGTGCATCTTTATGTGTTCTACCCTGGAAAACAATTTCGATGGAGAACTCGAATCGGGGTAAGTTTGAGCAAATATATATATATATAAGGATCGGAAAAAATACCTCCATCTCTCTTCGGGCGTGAGATCAGCCTCGCTCTGGAAAAAAATTCATTCGGTCTGGAATTTCGACTTTTATTTGAAAATTTGATTATCTTGAAGATTAGGTAATCAATAAATGCTCACCTAGAAATTGGGTGATCTCGAATATTACATAACCTATCGATAACTGACTTTTTATGTAAAAGTACGAATGGCGAAGTACAAGTTGGAAAGGAAAAATTGTCCAGTTGATTTCGAGACTTTCACTCGTGGTCTGCGGAGCTTCGAGCTCGAAACCACCCGCAGAATAGATAAAAAAAAACTCATTCTACCGTTTCGTTAAAAAATCAACTTGGAGATATAAAAAAATAGAAGAATATTCGGGTCGAACAAAAAAAGGGGAAGAGGAAACCGTTAATTGAAAAAACATCGAGAGAATCTCGATCGACCTGTATTCGCTTTTCGCATATTTTGAGGTTAGTGCGGCACTTTTGACATTCGGTCAGAGAGGGACAGAGAGAGAGAAAGCGGAAGTGCAGGAATCGGAATTTTCTTACCTTGTTCGGCATCACGTGCAAATCCACGTAGGGATCCATATTGTTTTTTTTTTGTTTGATCTCAAAATAGTACGTTTTTTATCGTCGTGATAGAAAATGCGGCAAAAATGTATGTACATATGTGAGAGTGTTATTTATTCAGGCGTTTAGTCGGTACGCCATAGCGTCCTCGAAACATCGGGCCGTGATCGTGCAGCGGACGCCTTCGACCACTGCGAACTGCCACGCAGCACAAATTTTCCGGTTACGCAGAGAGGCGCGCGCGCGAGCGCGACAGCTGATCGGATACTCGTTTGTTTTTCATTCGCCGCCGCATCTTTCCGCATCGCGAAACTTTCCGATCCTTCCTCGGAGGCGCAAAGTCGCGACTTCTTTTCCTCCCGATGTTTCGTAAATTTCGGGCTCGTTGGGATCAGTGAAAGAACCGAAGGATCAGTGAGAGGTTCGCGTTAACCCAAGGAGAGCTTCGCGAAAGCGATTTCTTTCTTGGTTAGGTTGGTTCGGTCGTCGTATCGTCAGAGATCGCATAACCTAAAAACGTATCCCAGTCTTAGCGTCGAGTGTTTCCCATTTCTATATTAATCAATCGATCCCCTAACCCAAACAAACCCAAACGGAGTTACAAAATCACTTATTAAAAATTCCCAATAAAATTCAACACATCTATCTAGATTTAACTAAACTGATCAGGCTAAATATCCTTCCTGCACTCTGCAAGTGTTTTGTTCCAAACTCTTCTCGTCCCAATCCACCACAATCGAATCAACCATCCCCGAAACCTCGAAAAAATTGAAAAAAACATCAAAGTAGATTTCGCGATTCGAAAATTGCCGCGAATTCTGTAGTCGTCGTTGATAGGCTTAGAGGGATCGAGGGTGGCGCCGCGCCGCGTCGAGTCTCGCGTGCGCTCGTTGGTGTTCGTAGGGGAAGCCACGCCCACCGCCGAGGCTCGCTCAGCGGCGGGGCAGGGGGGGTATGCGTTCCTAGCTTCAGTTCACTGCGGAGCCAGGCGCAATAGGAGCGTACGCTATCTCGATCGTACACGTAACCGTTCGCGTTAAAAAGAGAAAAGAAAAAAAAAAAAAAGAAACACCGGGGAAAAGAATTCTCCGTTGATGATCAACCGAGGGAGTGTCGGTCCCGAGTTCGATTCGACGTAATTGTGCTTCTCGCCATTTCGTGATTTTTGGTGCAGTGATTCTTTTTTTTTCGACCCTTTTTTTTGTTTCTTTTTTTTTTAACAACAGTGCCGAACGGAAATCTCGTTACCACGTGGATACATCGTTTATTGGCTATTCGTGGTTTCGTCTGTTACGTTTTTTTTTCGCCTCCCCCCGCCCCCCCCCGTTCCCCTCTCGGCCCCGTCTCAACATCGACGCGGATTCGTTATCGGTGAGTCGTGATTTACGTAGTTTTCTTCAAACAATACACATACGCGCGGCATAAATTCCATCGTACAGCAAAAAAAGAGACACGACGAGCCGGCAAATTCCGAGCTTACGAGATTTACGCCGAATCTCGGTCGTTTCGAACGAAAATTCGTTCCTATTCCCGCTGACAGATGGGATTACCGTAGACCCGGGAATATCTCGACGAATCCGTTCCGTAGCCTCTGACGGACTCGATCGTCGGGTATGAATCACTTACGGAAAAAAAAAAAAAAAAAAGTGGAAATGATGTTTAACCGTCCTCGTCGATAAGTCGGAATGTCATTTCTATTAATGCGCGATGATGATCAGCGGTTAGAGCACCAGCGAATTTATCGAGACTCGAGACGAGCGCGGTCGGGAAAAGTGGCGAACCCGCCGCGAGTCTTCGCTTCGCCCTCGTCTATGCGTGAGGAACAAAAAAAAAAAAGAGTCGCGGTGGCGTTTCGTACTTGCGGAGTCTCACGGGGAAACGCGCGCGGCGTTGGCTCTCCCGTACCCACCTGTTTTTATTTTAACGTTATTTTTGGTATCGTTGACCCAAACGAACCCAAACGAACCCAAACAACGACTATTATTATCATTATTAATTTATTAATTAATATATATTATTAATATAATTATATATATACGTACACGCCATTTCGATCTCAAAGTCAAAAATGCCAACCGACGCAAAAATCTCCAAAAACAAGAAACAAGTTGCAACGAAATTGCAGAGTTGTCAAACTTGTCGTCACGAGCCATTTTTTCTGTACCCACATGATTCATCGACGGAGGAAAAAAAATTAACCTTACGAGAGACGAGAAAACGGAAAAACCGTTTCTCACACACGTGCATACGAGTATAACGAAGCTTTCCCACTAATTTTTTTTTTTTTCACATCTCGCGGCTCTTAACACGATTTACCGTAATTACGTTGTGGCCATAGTTAATTCATTCGACAGGCCATTTGTCCGGACACAAAAGAGCGATAGCTCCGTTTCATTACCAAATTCGTTAATTTTGTTACGAAATGTTTTTTTATTACTACGAGGCTTTTGTTTGATCACAATATTTATTAATATCGTGTCGTTGATAAATAATTCATAATTATTTGGGTTGTTTGTTATAAATAAATAGATAATTCAATTTGTTTATAATAACTGGTAAATAAATGTTAGAATATTTTTAAATCTATGAAATATATACAATTGGAATAATAATTTTTTTTTCGGGATGATAAAGACTGATAACGAAGTGGATGGAATTTATCGTTATTTGGGAGGATTAATTGAGAATCGAGGATATTAGTTAAACGTGTGCACAAAGTATACGTATATACGATAAAAATCGTGGGTTATAACGGTTACATTCGCCGTAAACGTAAACTCCCACGGGTCGTTATGGGATTCCGCATGGATGATACTGCAACACCGTGGAAACGAGTCGTACACCTTACGAGTCGAGACCGTCAAGCATTAGTCGACCTTGACTCACTTACGGTACATTGAAATTTCGTCATGGACGCGACGTTCCTCTCTCTCTCTTAGACCAGTCTCTATTTTTTTTTCTTCCCATATCGATAAATCAGAGAACCCGCCGGGATTAATTAAATTCCTGCGTTTCAAGCTTTCGAACGATATTCGTGAATGCGGGATGCGCTAAAATACGAAGGATGATGAACGTTGCGGAAACGATTACTTTGAGACTTTTTAAATTCATTAAATTAAATGAATTCATTAATTTAATGAATTAAATTTAATTAAATTAATTTTAAATAAGCTTCTATGAATAAAAAAAATGCGTCAGTAATTATTTGAATGATAAATTATGAATGAATTAGTAAATTAAATTTAGCGAATTAATTTAATTAATTTAATTCCCTACAGATTTTCTTTATCTCCCAGGAATAATTTTCTCTCCCGAAAATTTAATTAAATTATTTATTTAATTAATTTCATTTCATTTTCTACAGATTTTCTTAATATCTCAGGAATAATTCTATCTCACGAAAAATCAGAAAAAATCTGATTTTGAAAATCGAAAAAATAAAGTATCGAATATTTCTCGAATGTTTGATCTCCTCTCAGAATCGAGTGTATCGAATCGAGGGCAAATACCAGAGTCTTCCGTGGCCGTTGACCGGTTTATTTGGCTAGTGCGCCGGCAGATAAGTCGAGGAACTCTCACGCGTCTCTCTCTAATTCTATTTCTCCTTTTCCCACTTGAATGTACACAGACACAGACACAGACACAGACACAGACACACACACGTGGATGGATATCTCTGTTTTTTTGCTCTCAGTGGAGACTCGTACACTTGTCCGCTTTCGCGCGCCAAGTGCATGCCGTGATACGGGTGCGCCCCCTCCCGGCGATTTGCCCACAAATTGGCGACTGTCCAAGAAGACAATGTCCCGTCTCGGGGGGCTCTTGTCTCTCCCTCGCTCCACTCGTTTCTATTCTCCGCTTTTCCGTCCTAACCCTTCCCCTGTCTTTTCCCCCTCCCTTGGGGCTTCTTCTCCCCTTTCCCGGTTGCCTCGCCGCTCCAACGATCTTCTCACCTCAGGGAATCGAAAAAAAATAATTCAAGGCTAATTTGCAGTTTTTGCGATTTTTTGCTGGCGCTTCGAAATTGTTGATAAATTTTTCATGGATTAAAATGAATTAATGATAGTGTCAAAAATACACTTTTTTTTCATTCGAGGACGAAAAAGATTTGAGACGCTTCCTGTTTTAAAAGAAATTCGAATTTTGTTTGGGTTTGTTGGGCTTTTAAATTTTGTTTGGGTTTGTTGTTTTTGGATATTTAAATTTTGTTTGGGTTTGTTGTTTTTAAATATTTGCATTTTGTTTGGGTTTTTTCGTTTCTGAACATTAAAAAGTTCCCAATAAAAGAGTAGTCTTTTCAATGTCCAATTTCAGACCAGTTCCAATTCGATGCATTCGAATTATAAACACCGATCGATTATCAGGAACCGATAGTTATCTAGAGTGATAAAGAATGATGGAATTTCTCGAAGGGCCACTTCTGGGACGTAACCGTACGACCAGAGAACTCTAGGTTGGCCGAGCCTAGGAGCGAGGGGTAACGAACGGGGAAAAGAAATAGGAGAGTGGGGATGAGCGGCCTTCGTTGCGTGCGTTCGATCGGCTGTCGCACGCTACGCGTGGGCGCATCGGTCACAGACTCGAAATAGGTTGGATCGTTCGTATCCTCGATTCGAACCGATCGGGAAACCGATCCAAACAAACCCAAACAAAAATCCATTTTTATTTTCTCAAAATTTACGAAAAGTGCCGTTTTTTCGTAAATTTTCTAACCCAAACGAGCTATAGTTGGGTTCCAACGTTACGATCGAAACGATAACGTCATCAGAGACTCGGAGTGACGAACGATTTTTTCGAAATTCCGTTTCGGAATTTAAGTTACCCCCCCCCCCCCCCCCTCGCCCCTTTAGCATTCACTCCGTCTCTGTCTCTCATCCAGTTGAGACATAAAGCACGTGCAATCGATTCGCCGAAGGCATCGGGTCGTTGCTTCGATCCCGAATAGGAAAAACTTGCGGCATTCCACCTGGTGGGACAGAATTCGTCGTCCCGAGCGATTATCTCGATTTCAAATCGTTTCTGCATCGGAACGCGTCCCGTGAAACGACGCTTTCGAAAAAGAGACGAAAAAAGAAAACAAAAAAAATAGACCGACGAGAGAATCCGAATGTTGGAAGAATGTGGTCTCTTTCCCTCTTTTTCGTTTTTTTTTTTGTTTATCAACGAGGCTTCTCAAAATTTTGAAAGTCAGTCCGATCGAATGGAATCGCGGAGTCGGATTACTCGTGATATTGCACAAACACCGAGAATTACGTTTCCGCGCGTAACTCGGAGTATCTTGTTTTTTTATTTTTTTATTTTTGTTTTTTTTTTCTTTTAATTTTATTTCCGGTTCGTGGAATAACCTTGGTCTGGAAATCGATATGACTGCGAAAGAGGAGAAGCGAAATGGTGACGACAGCTAGCGGGGGAACGGGGTGGCGGGTTACGCTGAAACTTCAAACAAGATCCTCGGGAGTTTCAGGGTTGTCGTTCCATTTAACATTTGCGTTCGATCGGTACGTTAAAAATAACTTTTCGTGGCCATCCACCTATTGTTAGTCTCCATTTTTATTTCTCATGAGTTTTAATCATTGAAACATTCGATCTCGTACGATCGATTAATTTATTAATTTATTCGAATTATAATAATTCTAATTAATTATTAATTAAAATTATAATAACTCGAATTAATTGCTCATTCCAATTATTATGTAAAATAATAATAATTATCTTATACAATCTCAGCCTAAAAAAAATTACTCGACTCGTGATAAATTCCCTACAGGTTTTTCTTCACCCTTTCCATTAGTTTCCTCTCGCTCCCTCGTTCCGAGAAACAAAAACGACTGATCGAAACTCGATCAGATTTCGTTATCTCCGAGCCCAATTGGAATCGATTGATAACGAGAGATACTATTGGCGCCTCTTATCAATCTCCCTTCCCCGTCCTCCATCGTGATAATGAAAACGTTCGCCTGTCAAAATATTCGAATCGTTGATCGTTTCTTAGTATAAAAAAGAACACACGAGAGATACATGGGTATTGGATAAGAGAGGGAAAAAGATCGCGGCCGGAATGTGATAATATTTTGTACTCGTCGCGGTCGTCAGCGATATCCACAGCGGATTCTTTGTTTAATCCTATCTCTTTTTTCATTGCCCCTTATCGCCACCTTCCCGATAAAAAGTCTGCCACGAATTCACGTCCGCAGTTTCAGGAACAACGCACTCGTTTTTTCGTCTCGATTTAACTGTCTGGTCTTTTAATTATTCATTATTTTTTCAATGAAAAAAAAAAGAATTTTTTCGGTCCAGTAAAAGTGATTTTATATCGGTCAAACAAATTCACTATTTTTACTCGTTATTTTGGATATAAAAAAAAAAGAAATTCACTGACGAAAAACTTAAAATTCCACGGAGGAGCGAAATGAAAAAAGAAAGCAAACAAAAATGCCCGAGCTATTTATACACGATGCATTTCACCGTGATTATACATTCGGATCGATTTCTCGATGGGGAAACCGCACATACGTGATCGAACCGCGTGCCAGATCCGTCCACTTTGATTAAATGACACTCGTATAAATTGCGGAATTGCCAAGGAACTTGGGCACTCGACAATCCGCGAAATTCGATCGATTAAACGGGATGGAAAATCGAAGCGAGCGAGAGAATGTAAATCGTTTATTAAAAATTCTAAGACAATGAGATTCGAAAAAAATTACGTTACAAAAATGATTAATTGTTATTATAATAATAATTATATTAATTATTGAGGGTTCGAATAATTACGGCAAGAAAGAATAGAGAAATTGAAAAATAATTATTTTCGTTGGGAACTTTTTCCGGTTGGTAAAATCAACCAATTTTCGTTTATCGTTGGAAGGGCGAGCTTGGTGGACCGGTCGCTAATTCTCTCGACTTCGTAATGCTCCGTCTCGTGTTTCCGTTCAAGTTATAACATTTCATATCTCTCTCTCTCTCTTTCTCTTGCTCCCTGGGTACGTTACAAAACAGAGAACCCGGGCACGCTTCGATTCGTCCAACGTCGTACGTTGACTCTCCCGCGGTTTACATTCACTGGATATACGCAAGCGAGAAATCCCCAGACACGTACACTTCGGAAGAACTCTCTCTCTCGTCTCGTTCGGCCTCTTTCGCGCCCGAGACTTTCGCAGATCTTCGTTTCGTCCAAAAGCCAAAAATGAAAAACAACCGAAAGAATTCGTCAATTTTTCGAGCACCGGAATGCACTCCACTAAAAATGAAAAAAAAAGGAAAAAAAAAAACTACACACTTCTCGACGACTCGTTCGAAAGTATGAGAAAAAGTCGTCGCATGACGTCCGAGAAACACGTTAGGAGACGGTGACGTAATGTACCCGTTGGGACGCAACTTCTCCACGATAATCCAGTACATTATTCATTATTTACACGGAACACTGTCACCGTTCATATTTAACTATTTTGTACAATCGATCGAGTATTAATGAACGAGCGCGGCATAAACGTTCATGATAATTACCCTGTCGTGCTTGTCGCCGTCTACCACTTGCGTCGTTATATAATATCGAAAATAATAATAATAATAATAGCAATAGCGATAATGATTAAACCGATAGTAATAATAAATAATATAATGAATTAAAATTGGCTATTGCTGGATATTGCATCGATACAACTGATACTTCATTCATTGTTAATTGACTAATTGTTAACTAACAATATTGTTAAGAACGTTAATAGCCGTGAGAATGAAAATACAGTTACGATACAGAAATGCGTGGGCGTGCGCGTGGTTATCTATCTTGGTCAGGACCAAGTACCGTATTCGAAGATCGATCTTTTTTCAAGATTGGCTCTCTGTTCATGACGCACTCGACCCCATTTGTTTCTACCCCTAATGACCCGGGTCCGAGTTCCGATCCCGATCAATGATTCACGTATGTGTCTGTATGTCCGTGTGTGTGTGTGCGTGTGTACGGCACGCTGGCCGAGGTCGCGGAATTCCATATATCCCGGAATTAATTCCAACGTGTGCACAACCCTCGGGAATGGCCCATCTGGGTTGGACATGACCGCGATTTGAGAATTCCCCGCTCCCCGGTGGTCGATTCGATTAACTCGATTAAAGAGTGGAATTTGGGAAACGGTATCGCGTTATTGAAACAGAATGACGTTTCGAACCGTCGCGACGAATTTATCGCTCTTTTGTTTGGGTTTGTTGGTTTTTCGTGATTTTTTATTTCGCACGGATCGATTCGTTCGTTGCGGCAAAGTGACGAGAATGATACGAGCCGAGGATTCCGCACTCGTGTCACGAACGTTTATGGACTGTTCACGAGACCGGATCGAAACCAACCCCCTTTATTCTATATACGCTCTTTCGTTCCTCCGCGAGTTTCCGTTTTCAGTTTTATCCCCGTTTATCTCGTTCCCTCTTAGCCCTCTGTACGCGTATACGTAAGATGGTATCTCGGATAAACCTGAAAACGGAAACTGTACGTACGTACCTTGGACTCCAGCCTCACTCGCCGTCTCCGAGGCAGATCGATATACGCGCTCCGGGAGGCTCGCTCCTTCGCCATATCGGGACAGGGAGAGTTTCCCCGTCGTACTTTGTCTTCCACTTTTTTTTCCTATTTTTTCTTTCATTTTTTTCGTCAATTTCTTATCAGAGGTTATTTGAAGGTCGTTTCGATAATGGCGCATCGCGAGTCCCTTGCGTGATACGACGGTTAAACGCGGCACCCGTTAAACTCGAAGATACGGAAGCTCATCGTTGAGCTTCCGGTTTGATTGTGTTTTTTAAAATGCCATTTTTGCCTCTCGCGTTATTATACTACAGGAAGGTCGGTAAGCGATACGAGAAGCGCGGAGCACGAACGGTTTTTTGTATTCGCGTCTTAAAGAGGCAAATCGAATGGTTCGTCACGCTCCACTCTTTTCTTCAAGCAAGGGTCACGCCGGAGCCTCGGATTCCTCTTCACGCTCGTGATTCAACGAGCGATTAAACAATACTCGCGCTTCCTCTTCTTACGGTAGCTTCGAGGACTCGGCTTATTTCTGTATAGATGCGCGTACTTAAATATTCGCGTTACGTGTACGGGGTGTCCGAGAAATCGGGTTGTAAACTCGACGGTTCGATAGATCGGACGATTCCGGAGAGAAAAGTCCTTAATCATTTTTCTCTACGACTCACCGTTCTCCGGATATTCGTGGATCGAGCGTAGCCAATCGGGCGCGTGGGCGGAGCTGCCGACGCAGCTCTGATTGGCTGTAACCTAATTTAACGATATCCAAGGAACGACGCGTCGGAGAAAAAAACGCGTAAGGACTTTTCGCTCTGAAATTTCAAGATCTATCCTCCCAGCGAAGATCCGAGCTCGCTTCTCGAACACCGCGTGCATACTCGTATGCAATTTTCGCGTGCACCTGTGCGCGCGCGCGTGGGGATGCAGCATGATATTATTTCACATTAACTCGTCGCTTACTCGCGTGCAACACTCGCAATGCATCTTAATTGTCACAGACGACTCGGCGCACGCACTCTTGTATGTGTTTCCCTCTTGAATTCATCAGCCGCGACTAAAAATTACTTCGCACTCGTCTCGACGTTAAAAGAGGTAACCAATGCGAAAGATTAATACGAGTCCGAAGCGTTGCTTCGAATCGAGCGTGGATTCCAGCTGAATGCGAATTTCCACTAATTTCTCGCTCTTTCGTGGCTGGAATATTTAATCAATTTATTCGTCGCGTCACCCCGTATATAAGCCGCCGGGACTCGGAGTCTCCGACGCGAACGCGGATTCGTACATGTGCGCATGCAAGAAAGAATACGCTCGATTCCGTTTATGAATGCAATTAAGAGGCCAGACGTTGCTCCCGGCACGTCTGGGCCCAACTCGATCCATTTTTTGTACTCTCGCTGATTCTTTCAACTCGTCAAAATATATCTCCGTCAAACCGTATTATTCGTTCGAGTATAAAAATGTTTATTTTTGTTTGCCTCGCACACCCGGTCCGAAGTTTACTCGAACGCTCGAATAAACTTTTTTTTTCTCGATAAGATTCGTTCGCAGTATACACCGGGGATCGTATTCCCTCGGATTCGCATCGTATATTTTTCGTGACACTCAATCGTCGAATGTCGTTACGAACTCGCGTAATTCGAGCCGCGCAGCTCCATTCAAGAGGAGTCTCCTCTCCGACACATCCTCGTTAGTGTAATCAGAGCGAGTTTGCATTTATTATCCGTAATAATCGCGTGCTCGGAGCCAAGGACGATTTTTCGACGATTTATTATTATTTTTATTTTTATTATTAATTTCTCATCGATTACATTATATTTATTTATATTATATTATTATTTATTTCTATTTATTGTAGTTATTGTTATTATTAACAATTATTTCTCCCCAGGAAGAAAAAAAATGTTAGAAATCGTCGAATTAGATTTCTAATCACCATCGTATAATTGCCTTCATTATCATTTTCATAATAATCGTCGTTATTAAGATTATTAATTTTGAGTAATTACCGTATGATTTTCGTAACAGGATCGAAGACCGTTAAGGCTTCTCTCGCGCCCGGCTACATCACAGGTAGCCTGTAATGCCGGACACGGGGAAGCCGGCATCGACTCCCTTCTGTTACGCGAAACACCGACGCTCGCTCAATCGGTAGAGTCGAGGAACATTGACCACCGGAGCCAACCATCGCCGCTATAAAACGTCCTCTCTCGATCCACGAGAAAAACGCACCAACTGTGGCCGATTTATTCGAGGAGGCTGTCTCGGACGATTACCGAAACTGTTACATATTTCCGAGCGCGAAATTCGTAGCCGGAACTCGGTGAGTTTTTTCCATTTATTTCGTTATTTTTTTCTGTCGAAAGTATCAAGAGTGGAAAGCTAGGATTTTGCACGATCTCAATACACACCTCTCCCAAGCTCGTGTTTTTTTTTCATCCACATATATCGATAAACAACAACGTTATCGTAACTCAAAGATACAAATAAATTTATCGGAGAAAAACTGCGTACGATTTCTTGTCTTTTTTTTTTTTAATCATTAGCTCGTAAATCGAGACTGGGACGAGAATACCCCGGGTGTAAAAAGTGCACTTCTTGGCTTTTATCATTAATCGACAGAGTTCGTTACCCCGGTGTAATGTCCGACACACACACACACACACACGTACACGCGCGTGGTACGCTTTTTATGCCCCTTAGCGCGTTTTTTTCCGCCTGACGAGGTGACCAGACGGGGCAAGCAGCTCCGCCGGAGCATGCAACTCCCAGTGTGCGAATACACGTCCAGACACTCATACACGTACATATATCTTCAATATAGGCAAATGCTTGTACGTAGGACGAGTTTTACTTATTTTTCGTATTTTTTAAATATATACAAAGGTTTTAAAAAAACAAACCCAAACAAATTTCACACTCGAAGAGAATAAACAACGCAAAATCGTGACGAACGCGAACTCGGAAACAATGAAGTACAATGCAGAAAAGAACAAAAGAAAAACTCGCGGATAATCCGAGAGGGAGAGCTGTTACTTTTACGAGGGATTGTGCGAGGGAAAAAAAAGGGCGAGGATATAAAGGACCGGATATTCAAGGTACACACGAGTGCACACAAGTCCGAACTTGTTCGGAGCTTTTTCGGGAGAGAAATTCACGAGACTAGAGAGAATGGGAAAATGGGAGAGACAGAAGTGGGACAATGATTTATCCGAAGCAACGAGCCATTCCGGAACAACTCCTGTTCCCTAATACCTCCCCTTCTCGAATCACCCTTCAACCCTTAACCCCCCACCCTTCGTCGTCTCATCCCCTTGCCAGCTACGAGCATATTTGACATTCCAAATCTTTTTTCCTCCCTCTCGACTGTTCGAGGAGGAAAGGGTGGGGGGGGTTGAAACGGTAACCCAGATTCCGAGGAGAAATTCGTCGCTGGAATTCTAAGGGATCGGGTCTCCACCCCTGCTCTTATCAGAGCCCGTAAACTGGAGTCGATTTTCGATATTTTTTTGTTTCAGGATCATATCGGGTTTGAGAAATCGAGATTTAGCACGGAAAAAAATCATAAACAATTGAGTTATCGTAGCACGTAAGAGTGGGTCGTAGGGTGAACGAGTCGAGAGTTCTTCCAATACGAGAACCGTAATCAAATAAATCTCTATACCTCTGGGTCAAGGTTAATTGCCCTGAGTAAGGACGAGTGGGAGCGACGAGGTTATTTCTGAAGGGAGAAAGAAGGACGTTTCGTCACTGGTGAATCTGATCGATATCGAACCTTCACTGGTATTTTCCATTCCAATCGTCAGTCGCACTCCAACCCTCTTTTTTCTACAAATATGAAAAATCGAAAATAATCGTTTCCGGAAATGGCAAGACGTAGGCTTTCAGTGGTGGATTTTTTTCGGCCCACGTGGGAATCCGGAGCTTGTATTTATAGACGACCTCTTGCGTCAGCAACTTCTTTTTTCGGACTCGCATTGGCGCAACTTCCGGTTTCCGGTGTCGTTGACGCAAAAACAATATATATATATATATATATATATATATGTAAATGAATAATCCATCCACGTTGTACATCTTAAAAGGGAGGACGTGCGCGCTTTTTTCTCTTTGACTTTTCCTTCGAGCCTTTGACTTCCCTTCTTCTTATTTCGTTTCCAATCTCTTACTTTCGTCTTTTCTCGTACGACGCCCACGCGCAACGCGGCTCCGCTCTCCCCGGCTGGCCGGGTGCCAAGAGAACAGTTCGCCAGAGACGACCGGAAATTCGCACTGGTACAAATGACGGTGGGAATGAATCTCCATTCCGATGATTGTGAGCGACGACTCGAGGAATTACATATGTACATATATATATATACAGGCTGTTCCACGGCGGAACGTCATCCGTCAAGTTGGGAGGTTGAGCGGCCGAAAATGGCAAAAAAATATTCTAGATAGGTTTTTTTGTATTTTCTCAGTCTAATTTTGTACTTTCGGCAAAAACTCGGGCATATTCGTAATCAGCGGAAAATTTCCGATCAAATACACCCTTTTAATACTTTAAAATCGGAAAA
>JAPYZJ010000649.1:0-42447 GCA_030522765.1 Ophioninae sp. B BG-2022a
TGCAATATCACTTTTTTCTCTCGGCAACGCAAAAACGAGTTCTAACCTGTCCGCTCTGCTTGGACGCACTAGCGGAGAGTGAAGTTCGTGCAAATGGCGTCGTCGTCGGTCCGAACACGATTACTATTCACGCACACAAGCTTACTTCCCGTTTTGCCCCGAGCTTCATTGTGCCCCGGTCTCCCCTACGTTCTTTAATATTTGTAACGTGGTCCCCTCACATCGTTGCTATTATGGTCCCGGAGGGCCATATTACATGTATGAGCGATAAGTATATCATTTCTGTACTTAGCTATTCTTTTTAATTCCGTTCCGTCAGTACATCCAACGGTAGCTCTGAAAGTGATGCAGTCGTAGAAACAGGCTCTGAATATGATGAGCACTATGACAATTCAGATAGGATACCTGAACATTTAGATACGAGCTGCATATTTTGTGAAGCTAGTTATTCTAGCGACATACGTGGTGAAGAGTGGATTCAGTGCCAACCTTGCAATTCATGGACTCAAAAAGCCTGTGTAGGCCCTGAAGGTGATTATTATATTTGTGATTTTTGCGGTTGAGTTTAATTAAAGTCCAATACATTGAATTTGGCCCCCAGGGGGCCATACAACCCTCACCTAATCTTAAATTGCGAAACTTTTGTTTTCAACAATAAATTAAGTTTTTTATTATTGTGTTGTTATTTTATTTATTCTACAGTTAGGCATGCATGAGTCAATGAGTAAGGATCACTATGACGTATTTGCTTTACTTGTAAGTGTAGTATTTTTTACATGACGGCTCAAAAACAATTTAGGTGGCCACATTACCACCTTCTCCTCTATTTTGAATTTTGCAAAATTTGTCGTTTTTAGCAAAAAATGAAATAACTGCCCAAAAAGAAAATCGCAAAACTTTTTATATAAAAGTCATATGGAGCTTCTGTGTGCCCTTTCAAGTTTTTCTGAGTGAAAGAAAAAACAAAAAAAAATTTTTTAGAATCGACGCCGGATTTGCGAGGGTCGAAAAGAGGCCTAAAAACGGCCACGTACCAAAATCTGTACCGGGTAGAAAAAAAATTGAAAAAATATTTAAATACAGTAAACTGAAGCCTGATATATCTTCTTTAAAATGCCGCTTTGGATTTTCGAATATCTTTTGTTTTGGCAGAGTTATCAAGCTTTAAGTGCGGGAAAAAATATCGACTGGTGTATCCAAACTTTTGAGCGGTAGTGTATTTCATAAAAGTTTTTCGCCATTTTGTACACTGATTCATGAAAAAATTGATTTTCCACCTGTAGGATCGAAAAGATGATTCTCATCCAAATCATCTTGTTTTTCTAATAAAAACGTCGAAAGAAACAATTGTATAGCTTGTATAAAAATTGTATATCTATGTTGATGAATGCTCTGAAGATACAAAAGCTCCGCCTCTCTTGCCATGTATTCCCCCCACCACTCGGTTAATGCCCCGCACGAACACTTCCGAACGAACCGCAGCGATTCAACGTACATATTCCAGCAGAGGGAAATGTGGATCACTCGAGTTGATCGGCGTACAAACCGCGAATTTCGACGATCCCGCGATAACGAGCGAAAGCGCACGCGCGGAAAACGGCACACTAATTTTTATTCAACTTTTTCGGGGTTCCGTCGCGTGCCGGTGGTGTTCGTAACTTTGAGGTTTTCGGTTGCGACCGATAGAGCTCGGTAGTGCTCGTTGTAACATCGCTCGGCTCGAATATTATTCGTCTTTACCTGAATTCATTCTTTTCTTTGGACGTGATTGTATTCCAATGATTTTTTATGAATTTATTATTTGTTTTATGAATTTTAGAATTTTTCAAATAAATTCGAATTTTATTTAATAAATTTGGAATTTAAAAACATAAATTTATTACTTTATTTATGAATCTCGAATTTTTTAAACAGAAATTCAATTCATGCATTTTGAATTAAAAAAATTAATAAATTATCTTCTTCATGAATTTTTAATTTGTTAAATAAAAATAGAATTTTTACTTTGTGCATTTTGAATTTTCAAAAATGAATATTTTCAAAATCTATTTCTTTCATGATTTTTGAATTTTTGAAATAAAGGTAGAATTTTACTTCGTCAATTTACAATTTTTTAAATAAATGTACAATTATTTTAATACATTTTACAACGGGGTAGCTGTGAAGGGGGAAATGATAAATATGCTTGGGGGTCATATAAATGTGGGAATATGCCGGTACTTCAAAGAAATCGAAAGGTTATGGACAAGAATTGGCGAGAGGAAGAATGAAGTGTTAAGTGTGGATGAGATTTAAGATATAAGTTAACGGGGATAGGTATAACAGGCGATTTTAAATATGGAGTATCGTAGTAAGATAGAGGGCTAGTTTTTAAGTTGGTAAGGCTAGTTTTAAGTTAGAAATAAGATATGTTTATAAGAGAGGAACTTTGTAAAAAACTTCATACGAAAGTTGTGCAAATAAAACTCGATTATATATAATACATTTTACAGTTTCTTAAATCTGTTTATAGTTTTTCCGAGCGCATTTAAAAACGAGCATTTTTTATAACCCGAAATTCAAGCCCGTTAAATTCGATTGAAAATTTGGCGGCGTCGTTTTAAACGCAACTGGTGACCACTGTTACCCCGCAGTTTCCAAAAGTCCCACACACACACAGATGAAAAGTAAGTCGAATCGTGGGTGTGGTGAGGGAGCTTTGATTGGCTGGCGGTATCGGAGGGACCGCTTACGCGCACGTGTACGTTTTTCACGAGCTATTACTGCGGGAGCCCGTGACGCGCGCGCACGCGACTCACGTCGAGCGAGAAATGGTGGGCGTGGCTTGAGCGCCCGAGAAGGCGCGTCCGCCCGAATCTCACGGTCGATTGTGATTGCGCGCATATCAGTTATCGCGCGTATAGCGCCTCAACGCCCACTTATTCGGTCTCGCTGGCGCCTCGGGGAGCAACGAGTCCCTGACGTCCAAATCTTCTCGTTGCGTACTCGCGACGTTCAACATTTTACCTGATTACGGCGATAACAATAACGTTGATCTCAACGGGAAAAAATTCACCTTTTTAACCCACTTTGATATACTTTTTATCTCGCTATTTTTCACCGAACCTTCCATTTTTTTCAGTCTTTTAAAATCAGACAAAAAATTATAAAAAGTGAACGATACGTGATAAAAATATGGTAATTCTTTTCTTTAGCGTCTTTTTCGAAAAATGGACCCCGATTTTTTTGTTGCTGAAAAATAGCTTTATTTTGTTATAAATAATGATATTATTGACGCGAACGAAGATTCCCAACAATATTGACTTCGGTACGTTGGGTCAGTTATGGTACCCAAACAAACCCAAACCACCGAGTGTTTACATTTCGCGATGCCTCGATGCCACGAAACTAAGTGATCTCCTTTAAAGCAAAACGGTATTCGAAAATCAATAAAATTAACAAAATTGTAAAAAATGGTCATAAAAAATGCAAAATTCATAGAAACCTTCTTCCGCATCAATAATATCGTTGTCTGTAAGAAAATAAAACTATTTATCAGTAAAAAAGAAAATCGGGTACCATTTTTCGAAAAAACCGTTAAAGTACAGAATTATCAAACACATAGGTATATATCCTATTGTAAAATGTAATATCGTGTTCAGCATTTTTTTAAATCAGTATTTCCCCCCCCCCCCCCCCCCCCCCCCCCCCCCCCCCCCCCCCGCCTCCCCTCCCCCCCCCCGCGCACCCACGCGCCCGCGAGTTCTCGGGGTCTCTCGGCGTTTCTCTTCACGCTTCGGTGACAATTGGCTCGCTTCACCGCGTCCGCGAGCCAACACACACCACGTGCGCGCGCCGCTATCCTACCCCCTACTCCCCGTCCCGCCGCACCCAGTCGTCAACGAACACGCGAGGCAAATTCATCACACAACATTCGCGTCTGCAATAGCGACAGTCAAACGTTGTATCAGGAAATAATAGCCGGTTTATTCGAATACTTGAAAATTAGTGTACCGAGGTTGCTCGATTGTAAATATTCGCGAGTTGAAACGCGAAGAGAAAATAAAAAAACATGGCGATTCGATTCTCGAAGTTTTTGTAGGTTAAGAATCACGAAAGTTGATTCGACGAAAGGACGGTTTCACTGTGAAAAAAAGGAAACAGCCAGGATTTTGTCCCACGAGCGATGACGTACACCCGTATTCACTCTTATCCACGGATAATCGTATTTAACTCGCATAGTTCACACGGAACAGTTTATGCACGTACGAGGTGCGAGTTACTCTAGTGAGAAATGGTTTATGGGATATCGAGTATGAAATGAGCAAAGGACGTTTCACATCGCGAAGCAGGGAATTATCTGGCTTCGAGCCCAAACATTCTAAATTTACGTTATAGAGAGATAGGGAAACCGAGACGGAGAGAGGGAGAGAGAGAGAGAGAGAGAATGCCAAGCTCACGTTTTGAAGGTATACTCACGCACGCAAAGGAGCGTTTTCTCGCAAGTTCAATTTTCCGAGAACGGCGAATAAAAAAAGTCACGAAAAACGTTTCCAACCTAAAATCGACTGTTTTCGTTCATAAACTCGTTATTCGCGAGTTTGTGATTTTTTGTAGGTATATATCCTGATCGTGTACAAATGTTAGTCAACGTGGGAAGTTAAAAATTCTCGATAAAAATGAAAACGCGAAGAACGGAAGTAAACGGGAACATCGAGTAGTCGTTTCCCGGGTTTCGCCGTTTCGTGGTAGATGTCTCGCGTGAGGGGCCCGCGTATATAGCGCACCACGAGGGAGCCGCGCAAAGCTTCGTTTAGCACGTAATGTAACGCTGCCAGATATAGCTATTTATAGGTAAATGCGCACGCGCACGTGTACGCTCGAGTGCCCGCGTATCTACGGCGAGAGTAGCACAAATGAAAATTCATACGTGCTTATGCATACGCGAGTCGGATCCACGATGTCTTCCAGGTCAAAGGGTTGGGTTGTACGAGTTTCGGAAAATTTATTCGAGGATGGATTTTCGTTGATATTGATAGCATAGGGGTAATGGGAATCGAAAAATACTGGGTTTTACAAATGAATTCCGCCATGTTGCTAATTTGCTAATATTAATTTGGAATCCATAATTTGGAATCTTTATTCCGAATATTGAAATTGACAAAAAATCTATATTTATAAAAAAAATTGTTTAATATCGTGAAAGTGCGTTTATTCGTAGTTTTTGAATCAAGTAGAATTTTCGTGACATCAATATTTTTAAAATTGGTTTCTTGTATTTGAAAGTTTTTTTAACAACACGAACATGCAATTTTCCATATAGAGTTATTTATTTTGTATAAATTCTATGTGAATAAATAATAATAATTTATATTATTATTGAATTTATTTGTATTACTTATTAATATTAACATTATTAAATTAATCGAATTTATAATTGTAATAATTAAAATTAACATGCATTATAGTTGTTTTTGAATAAACAAAATTCGTCGATAATTTTTCTCTATTTTTGAATTTACATATAAATTAAATATAATATTTATCCTATCTCTCGTGAATACAGGTGAAACCGATATTTCGGAGTTTTTATTTCGTCATCGACACTACAGAGACCGCTCGAAGCGGATGATAAAAATCCACCAATCAGAATGGCGATAGGTCACGAGAGAACGAACAAAATTATTAGGCTCGGCTTTAAAACCGGAAGTATCAGGTGACACATACGTGTTACTTTTTATTTGACAAAGTTAACCTACGAGAAAATAGGCTTCGTAAATTAGTGAGGTTACGTCGATCTCGGTCGGGTTAATAAATCAAACAAACTTATCGAGCATTGCAGTCGTGAAAGTTAGCGAGGATTGTAAATTCGCCGGGTAGAATTCGCGGCAACTCGCAACAACGTTTTCCTTCTTCCCTTTTCTTTTTTATGCGCCCGTCGCATATATATATGTATATGTGTGTGTGTGTGTGTGTGTGTATGCGCAAGCGCGAATGTGTGAACGCGCATATACACGCATCGCGCATGCGCAAGCGCGAATGTGTGATCGCGCATATACGCGCATCGCGCATGCGTATGGGAATACACAGGCGCACTGTACAATTCTTGTTGTGCGATCACTCGAGATCTCCACGAGAGACATCCTCTCTTTTGAGGTACGCGAAAGGGAGTGAGTTCCAAGCCGCAGGCATCGGCCAGATACGAGATCCAAGATGCTCTTATGGTTGCTGGCATGGCGTGGCGGCTTAATGGCTCGCGACTAACGTTCAGGGTCGGAATACGACGTCAAAGTTACCCCGGTTCGTTATATTTTTCTCGTGCTTTTTGTCGGTTATAACGCACGTGTGTGCGTGACCTCGTGAACCGATACAGCCACGTCCGAAATGACGAATGAACAAATTTTTCACGAGTATCAAACAATTCAGTGAATTATTCGAAATTTTCGCACTTTATTCACTTCCCAACCTCGTTTTCACTTTTTTTGCGATTCAACTTTCGCGTTTTGCGCATCGTATGTTTTTTTAATGTTACAGCGGCGAATGAAATATTTTTGAGGTTAGAAAGATCGAAGATGGGCGGCTAAGATGGCGGAGACACCGAGCCGGTTGGTGAAAAGTCATTTTTTATGTAACCGTCGAGGAATTTTCAAACTTGATATCAAATTGTGTTAATTTCGAGTCATTGATGGGTTTAAACTCGAATCAAATAGAATATCGAGGTGACCATTTTTTATAAAAATACATCAACTCTCATTCTTTATAAAGAATGAGAGTTAATGTATTGTTTTTATTATTCAATACTTTATTTGTTTTTAATCGAAATTCGTTAGTTTTCTAAAAATACTTTGTATTCCATATGTACGCATCATTAATAAACTAGTAAATCACATTGTAAATGTATATTTATTTAAAGAATGTAATTTATAAAGGATCTATCCTTAAATTTGTATTTATCGAATTTACGTCGCGATGTTTTATTTTTACTGGTGATGGAATAAGTAACAGTCCGGAACGACGAAAATAAGTTATTGCTCTGAAAAGTGTTGGAAGTAAATGGACAACACCAAGAAGAAATGGACAACACGAAGAATATATTGACACCATCAAGAACAAATGGGCAACACCACGAAGAAATGGACAAAAGGAAGATGAAATAGATAGCTCAAAGAAGAAAGTCGACAACACCGAGCACAAATCGACAACATCAAAAAGAAATGATTAGCACGAAGAACATATTGACAGCTCGAAGAAGAAATTGACAACTTCAAGAAGATATTGACGATGTCAACGAGAAATTGACAGCTTTAAGAAGAAATTACGAACTTTAAGAAGAAGTTGACAACTTTCAGAAGAAATTGACAACTTCAAGAGGAAATTGCCAACCTCAAGAAGAAATTGACAACTTCAAGAAGTTATTGACGATGTCAACGAGAAATTGACAGCTTTAAGAAGAAATTACGAACTTTAAGAAGAAATTGACAACTTCAAGAAGAAATTGACAACTTTAAGAAAAAGTTGACAACTTTCAGAAGAAATTGACAACTTCAAGAGGAAATTGCCAACCTCAAGAAGAAATTGACAACTTCAAGAAGAAATTGACAACTTCCAGCAAAAATAGACAACAAAAAGAATAACTAGACAAAACGAAGAAGAAACGGACAGCCCAACATTGATGACTCGAATCAAAGTTGAATATTGAGAAATTCTCCAAACAAAATAAGGCAACACCCGAGGAAACAAACTACGCCGTATGGGCCCTGTTGATCGGCACGTCTGGAAGAAATATCGTTTAATCTTACGCCCTTCTGAAACGCGAACACGTGCTTTCACCCCGAAAGCGTTAAATGCCAGTACATTACTGCGAAGTCCGCGAGTCTCATTCTGCATTCTGTTGCAAATGTTGCAAACGATCCAGAGCACGAGACTCGCCCTGGTCGTTGGAATTAACGCGTTTGCACCAGCCGCCACAACTCCGCTAGCTCTGCCAAATACTCTGATTGAAATACGCCACTTTCGTCGTAACGAATATTAGGGCTAAATTGACTGTGCATAAAATATTAACTGAAAGTTATGGGAGTATTTTCTTGGGCCGTCGTCTCGGAAATGATATACATCTAACTACTCCGCGTTCATCTCGACGTCTTCGCCGAAATCCTCTCCAACCCCTTAAGGGATTATTCTTTTTATTCGGCTATACGTCACTTTAAATTTATGTTAAGTAATCTAGTAAGTTACGTAATATTATTTCCGATTTTACCCCCTTAATGATCCATTTAAAAAAATCAATTTCCTTTATTAATATTTTTTCCTTTTTTTTCATTCAAAAATATGTAATTTTGATACAATGCTTTATTTGTATATATCGAAAAATAAGGTTAGGATATTTTGGTAGTTTCAATAAATATTAAGCGTAGTAAAAAGAAATCCATTATTTTCTGTAGTCAAACACAAACCCAGTCAACCAATCACAAAACTGTCGCAAAAGTTTTTACGAAAATGCATCTAGTAACGCCATCTAGCAGAACCCGATCGGACTCATTCAACGCGGGATACGGATAACTAAAGCCATCTATTGAAAAAATCCCGAATTACGTTTTTACTAATAAGCTGACGACTTTTCACGGTTTGAGTAACGGGGTAGGATAAGCAAGAATTTCGAAATTACTTTGAGGGCGGCAAAACTGATAGCCAACCCCAAAAAAAGCCAAACCAACCCTTTCTCTTAAGATCAGCCACCTTATTTTTGGAACAAACTTCGTACATTGAAATTCAGGTTGTATTGATTTACCGAATTAAAAAAAAACTGAGATATTTTTGTTTGTTGAACGTTTGGAACAATATCGTCGTGTTTAACCTCAAATATTATTGTAAATCTATCAATTAACACTTCTAAATGTTCCTTTATTGTTAACCCTCCGTGGTCACACTATCTAAAAATAACGCGCTAATCACACGGGTCGGAGTGACCCCAGCAATCTTTAAACATTTGTCACGTTGCCAGTTTCGTTCCGAAGGACACATCAAAATTCAGGATATTAGTTTGAACCTTTCCGAATAAGAATATTATGGGAAATATAACTTATATTAATTCTTAAATTAAATTACTTATATTAATCCGTAAATTAATTCTTGATACTCAGATTAATACTTAAAGTAATTTTTAATACTCAGGTCAATTCTTTAATTGATTCTTAATACTCAGATTAATTCTTCAATTAATTATTAATATTCAGATAAAGTGAATAACTAATATTAATTCGTGATTGAAGTTGCATCTGGGGTCATTTGGACCCCAGTGACCACTGAGGGTTAAATGACCCGCAGGGTTAATCAAAAGCGTAAAATTTCCACAATAAGAACAATAATAACAACTTCCTCCTGTTTGCAACGATCGAACGTTTATTTTCGACTTGTCTAGCGTGTATAAAGAATTTTTAATGAACTCGTATGGAAAAGCGACAATTCATTTAAATTGTTACAAGTATTACATTCCTCTGTTTCGTAGTTGTTCAACTTCGTTTTTTACGCCTCGTCCGGCACAATTTCATTTACTTTTATATCGTTTGTACTATTGGTTCGAAAGTCGACGATCTAAAGCTAGAAAGAAAAAAGAAAACGGACACTGACGTGGTGATCGAGATCTTGGATGCTATTCTTCTTTTCCGTTTCTTTTTATTGCAACGTTGACTGGTCTCATCAGAGGCAAGAGGAAAAAATAAGGGAAAATAAAACCGTGGATGAAATTCCGAAGGATCGTAGAAATGCAGGAAAAATATGATTTTCGCAACGATCGAAAATTGCGTTGAAAATTTATACGAGAATGCGGAACGAGACTTCCCCCCCAAGAATTACGTAAACGTTGAAAAAACCCGTGTTGGAACCCGATTTCTTCTTTTTCTTCTTTTGCTCGATAGAACGAATGTCGCTTCTGCGATTTGGTTATTCCATTCGGTAATTCTGTACTTTAGCCGATTTTTCGAAAAATGATCCTCGATATTTTTTTGCCGACAAATAGCTTTATTATGTTATAGACAACGATATTATTGAGGCGGAAGAAGATTCCTATAAATTTTGAACTTTTCATAACCATTTTTTTCAATTTTGTAAATTTTGTAAATTTTCGAATATCGTTTGCGTTAAAGGAGACCACTGACTTTCGTGGCATCGAGGTATCGCAAAATGTAAAGACACATTATTTATTTGGGTTTGTTTGAGTACCATAACTGACCCAACAGACCGAATTCGAGATTGATGGGAAACTTCTTCCCCATCAATAATATAATTATTTATAACAAAATAAAGCTATTTTTCAGCAATAAAAAAATTGGGGACCGATTTTTCGATAAAGCCGCTGAAGTACGGAATTACCTTCCTTTCGTTCAGCGCGAGAAAATCACGGCGTTTTCTCGTTTATCCTCGTTTCGTTTGGCAACGAAGCTCCGCGCTGCTACATTGTATATACAAGGATGAAAATAATAAAAAAGAGCTATCGACTGCTAGCCGTTGTTTTCGTCCTCCCGAATTCGATTTTCCTCCTCCTCCTCGTCTTCCTCTTCCGGTTCTACCTCTTTGGACTCCACCACCATTTTTTCCTCCCGGACTGGCTTGACGATTTCGTCCAGCTGAGATATCGGTTCGGCCGGCTCGTCGATCACTTTCGTCGGCATTTCCGACTTTATCTTCACCACCGTTTGATCGTTCAATAATTTTGGCTCCGGATTTGGATCGCGATTCTCCTCGGCCTCAGCGATCGACACTTCCGGCTCGATCGCCTGAACGGCCACTGCGGTTACTCCGTCGTATTGCTGCTTCGTACCGTAACCGGCTTGCGACTCGATCAATTCCAACTCCTCCGCCAATGCTTTGCCACGACGCTCCACTTCGTCTGCTCGAAAGAAATGCAACACTAGATTTAAACTTTTCTAAGTTTATTTTTATGGTAAATTCTAAGTTTATTCGATTTTATTTGGATGTTTGTACGATCGGAAGAAAAGCAAAACCAAACAAACTTTTTTACTGCAAAACAGTTAAACTTTAAATTGTAGTTTTATTCGATTTTAATTGGAAGTTTATACGATCGGAAGAAAAGTAAACGATCATTCTTCATTTATTAATTTCTTCCGCTCGCGATTTCGCGGTTGAAATTATTATTGAAGCAATTTCCCCAATCCCTTAAGGAATGGATTCTTTCGAATGCGGAAATACTTCATTTTGTATTTATAGCTAGTAAATTCAACGTGAATTCAGCTATAATTTCAAAATGAGTCTCGAAAGAGACTCAGAAGCAATTTTAATTGTTTTATACATAAAAAATGACACTTATTCCCTTGAATGTCGATTTTTCTAAAAACGCTGGAACATGTCACTTTTAATTTTCAATAAAAAGTTTAAATACGAATTTTCATGGATTCGACTTAAAAAATGACGGACTTTTAGATACCTTCTGTTTTATCCGCTTAAAAGGAGAATTTCGAAAAAAAATCTTTCTAAACCTAAATTTTTCGTAGTTTGGGCTGGTAGATGAAGAACCATCCAGTCAAAACTTTACCTTTTATATATATGTACACATCGTCATCAAAACTTTAAATAAAAATACGTAGAAACCGATTTTTCAGCCGAAATTGGACCAAAAAGTGTCAATCAATTGAAAATGCTTCAAAGTCACTAAAAACTGTCAGTCTTTCAGAGATCTTCGAAAGAGATTCTTTTCTTCTTTTTTTACCGTGCAGTTCTTTGGCACACTGTTCGAGGAGGGCATCGGTCCTGGGATGTTTGCGTTTGGGCAAATAATATATGGATGGTTGAGCCCGAGTTCTGATGAAGGAAGCAAGTGGCAATTGGGCCGCCTTCCACTCCTGGAATTGCTTGCTCCTTGCAAGTTTCGCTTCGAGAGCGCGAACTTCCGCCAATTGGCGTTTACGTGACAGAAACAATTGTTGCCTCTCCCGTCTGAGCTCCTCCTTCTCGCGCCTCCTCGCTTCTTCCACTCGAGCTTCCACTTCCGCTTTTTTGTCCTCCTGAAAGGACCACGACAAAATAAATTCTCAAATCCTAGTTGAGCAAGCAAAGCGCAGAAAGAAAAACTCACCTTCGCTTTCAGTTTGGTTTCTTCTTGACGGAACTTCTGTAAGGTCCCCAATAGAGCACCGAACATTCGCTTGTTTCTCTGCCTGCTGCGCTCGTCCACTCGTTCACGTTTTATCACTTCCTGACGCGACGGCACTTCCCTCGGCGTCGCTATCACTCTCGAAGAAACCGCTGGCTGGAAGAGACAAAAAAAAAAGTTCTAATGGAGAAAAAATCCTGGAGCAGTCTCCGAGAAGAAAATAAACTCGGCTGATACAGTAGAAGCCGTTACTTCGTGTCAATGTCACTGCCAAGTTCCTTGTCGACTATAAAAGCTTTTTCAGAAATGATCGGACTGCTTGTTTTACTCTAACGAACTTGAGTCTCTGGAGGAGTCTCCGAGGAGAATCAACTTGGTTGACGCAGCGTAGAAGTCGTTACTTCGTGTCAATTTTACTGCCAAGTTCCTTGTTGGCTATAAAAGCTTTTTTGGGAATTATCGGACTACTTGTTTTACTCTGATGAACTCGAGTTAATCGATCATGTTATCTAGATTTTCTTTAGATTTTCTTCAGAGTTTTCTAGATGCATCTAGATTAGATAAATTATCCAAATTCGATTTTATTTATGTAGATTAGATATTCTAGATTTATCTAGATGTTCTTCAGATTTTTCTCGATTTTTCTAGATTTTCTATTCTTTATGTATAGTAGGCAATCTTGATGGCAGTTGCTCTTGCATAATTGTTTTTATCATTTTCAATACCTAACTTTTCTT
Organism: Ophioninae sp. B BG-2022a; assembly: GCA_030522765.1. Lineage (NCBI taxonomy): Eukaryota > Metazoa > Arthropoda > Insecta > Hymenoptera > Ichneumonidae > Ophioninae sp. B BG-2022a. Next base: position 12,823 of record JAPYZJ010000649.1, read on the forward strand.
CTAAAGAGATCGGTGGATTTTTCATACAAAAATTGCTGTTTGGATTAACATGTTCAGTCATTTTAAAACGAAGAATTGGACAAAATTGACCTGGCTGGAAATACAATTTTCGTTTTATAACAAAACCAGCGCAATGTCAATATAATTAATTTGTTAGAATTCAAGAAACGATCTTTTGCATAGAAGTGTGGTAGCGAGTCCAAAAATTAACTCTTATGCATTTGATTTTTTTAATAGCTGTAGCGATATACTACCTTGATCGCATTGTCGTCTTCATCCGCGCTGTCATCAGGATTGGAAGGTACCCTGGCGCTGAGCCGGCTGAAAACCGTTTTTGGTTCGGCCGGTGGTGCTTGCCAGCGTCGTTTGCCAGTCGACTGATCATTTCCAAAATCTGTCGCACTGCGCTTGCGATCCTCCTGTAGAGGCCATTTTTGTGCTATTCTGTGGCTAGAACGATTTTAGTTTTTTTTTCAAAAACCATTATTTATGCAAACACAAACAAACTCGGGTATTTGCAAATCGTGAGTCGTCGTATGGGAACGCGCGTTTAGGTTAGGATTCTGTCAACTCCACGAAATATTCGTCGTTATTTGGAAATAAATGCTGGTCTGAACCAAGGCACAAAAAAATACTAATTTACGAAAAGGACGAACCTAGGGGAAGGCTGCGCGGGTCCGCTTCCGCCATTAGGAAGATCCCGGCCGAGAATTTTTCTGATATCGTGATCCAAGTCTCGTAGACCTTCTCTCGCTGCTTCCAACTCGGCTTCGAGCCTCTCGGCTCCGCACGTTTCCATCGAATCGAGCCTTCTCATTTCACGAGATTCGATAATACATTCGTTTATTTCGCGCCCAGAGATTCGTATTTACACGCCGCGGAAAACCGCACCGGGATTGTTGTCGAACGTAACCACAATGTCTGCCATTCGCTACCCCGCGAAGATAACGGCCGACAAGGATACGGTGCGGGTGGACAGAGACGGAGATAAATAACCCGAATTCAAAGAAATTCGCCTGCATAGAAACTCTGGGACTTGAAATGTTTACGAAAACAAATGACTGCCTGAGGGCGTTACGATCGCACAGTGGCGTCAGGTAAATGTTACAATTCGCAATAATGCGTACAAAAGCTGCAATTTTTTTTTACATTTAACAAAAACATTTCGATACTATTATTCAGTAAAAGGTGGTTTTTATTTTCTAGGCACGTTCATAAATTCACTAGTCCATTAATTGTCATTTATTAATAAACATAATATGTGTATTGACCTACATGGGTGTCTGTGCGGCACGAAAACTTCTCATAACCCAACTAGCGCCACGAGCGCAGAATAGGACACTAAACATTCAAATTCGTGGTACATAAGGATGCAACGAAATATTACGTATCTATATGCGTCACGTTGATGAACAATGTTAATTATCTATGTATGATTACGATTTTTATGCCCAGAGGAAATTTCAAATTTGGACTCCTGATATCTAGCCTTCATGCATTTATCAATTAACTTCGAAATCGTACAATCTCCCGCCATCTTCTCAGTGCGTTAATATACAAAAATAAAATAACCTAAAAACTTTCCAGCGTGTAGAGGAAGGGAAAATTGAATTACTCGTGGTGGCAACCGTGAAACGGGTCTTGTGATCGAACAGCTGAATATCAAGGGTGGACCGAATTGGTCCTCGATATTTTCGGAGCTGTGCGAAGTTTCGGATAGAGAAGAGCGTGACTGTGAACGAAAAAATACGAGAACACGAGCGAGGAGACGGAAAATTTTGGATATTTTTGACGAGCAAACGAGACGATTGTACGAGATGGCCGTTCGAGCCAACATAAACGAAATCATTCCTGCTCTGCCAGATGAGAAAACCGGTAATTGTTTCTTTTATCATCTCCCTCGTTACTTTATGTGCCCACATGACTTTGCCACTCCCCGCGCTGCCAAAAATTTTTCGTCGTTCTCCTCGTTGTTTATCGACGAACGATGTTTATTCCGTCTGCCGTGAAAAAAAAGAACATTATTTCATTTGCCAAGAAAAAACGACAGAATTGGTTTTCCTTCTCGATGAAAATGAAGAATTGATTTTTGCATTGAAGAAACTAAATAATTAATTTTTGCGTTGAAGAAATCAAATTGATTGTTGCATTGAAGAAATCAAATTGATTTTTGCATTGAAGAAACCAAAGATTTGATTTCGCATTGAAGAAACGAAAGAATTTGATTATTTTGATTTAAAAAATCCAAGAATTGATTCCTTCCATTCACGAAAACGATGATTTCAATTCGTTCAAGGAAGAAACTGAAAAATTTAATTTTTGCAATGAAGAAACCCCAAAATCGGTGCTTTTCTATGTGGGAACTTAAGACTTCATTTCCATCATAGAAAGCAAATAATTGAATTCTTTCATCATTGAAAAAGAAGAATGGAATTCTTCTCATAAAGAAACTAAATTATTGAATTTCTTCCTTAATGAAGGCAAACATCTTTTAGAATCTAAATAATCAAATTCTTCCTATAAAAAAACTATAAAATCTATGTTTCTCTTTTCTGAAAGTAAAAAAATTAATTTTTTCTATAAAAAACTGAAGCATTCGTTTCTTGCCGCACAAAATCGGAACCACCATTTTTGCTGTCCGAATCATCACGCGAATAACCTTCCCAGTTTGTCGTTTTGAAATAAAACTCGAACTTTCATCCTAACAGATATTATATCAGCAACCAGCGCTCTGCAACAGCAGGCCGCTGATATACGCAACCAGCGAATCAACTGGCAATCCTACCAGCAGTAATTATACCCCTGATATTACAAATCGTATCAGAATCTTTGCATTCCCCGGGTATTTACAGAAGACCCGATTGATGCAGGTCACAGATGATATCCCAGGAGGATTACGTCTTCATCATGGGTTTTGACACCAACGATTCGGCGGCCAAAGATGCCAAGCTCAAAGAGAACCCGGGCCAGGCGGCTAAGACGTTCCTCAACTTACTCGGCCATGTCTCCAAGGATCAAACGATACAGTACATCCTAGTTATGATCGACGACATGCTTCAGGTAAAGAAAGAAAGTTTCGCACATTGTTGTATTTCATAGTTTCCAGCTTTGCCTCGACGCCCTCGCTTAAGTATAAGCGGATTGCCTAATCAACAATATATCTATTATTTTTAGTGTTTGAAAATAGAAATACAATACATTTAAGCGTAACAATATTTATCGTCAGAAAATAATTATTCCAGAAGCGTTGGTAATAAACGTGTTTAATTATTATTGTAAAAAATGAAGTATTAAAATAGCAATCAGCTTGACTCGACTGGTCTTACCAACCGCCGTTTCACAAAGCTGTTCCCGAAAAAACATAACGAACGTCGTTTGTTTAACGCGAGTGTACACGTATGTAGTGGCTATGCGTCGACCAGCATAGGCAAAAATAAATCGCTCCGACAGATAATATCTGCTTGAAAAGGTCCGGTAGCCTAGATTTTTTAATTAAACAGATGTAATGGCGACAGTTTTGTTGACCATTTCTGCTTTTTGCATAGTTCGTACCTAATCGCAAACTATTAATATTTCCCAAACGTTGTGTGTTTGATACATTAATTTCACGAATCAATAACTATCGTATTTCCTTGGTAAGGTATGCTGAATTCTCACGGACGTAATTCTGAATTCTTATATTACAGTTTACAAAAAAATCAATTTTTTTTTCTAACCAGGAAGTTCATGCTCTTTTATGTATTTTTATAGGAAGATCGCAGCCGCGTGGAAATTTTCCGTGAGCACTCGACCCGAAAACGCGAGTCGGTATGGGGACCCTTTCTGAACCTGTTGAACCGCCAGGACGGTTTTATCATGAACATGACGTCTCGCATAATCGCGAAACTCGCTTGCTGGAGTCACGAGCTAATGGAGAAAACCGATCTCCACTTTTATCTCACATGGCTAAAGGATCAGCTCAAGCTGAGCGTAAGTTGGTCGCTAGCTGAAGCAAACCACGATCTTTATCTCTCCCGTTTTTTATCACTCGATCACTTTATTCCTCACGAGACTCTCTTCTCGTTTAACGTACACGAGCCGATTATTAATTTGTTGTTTGTTTCAGGATACTGATAAAGTTAGAGATTTCGCCTTTTTCGGGTAGTGATGCTTTCAGAGATGAGCTTGGATGAATTTTTCTTGCTTTTATTTTTATTTGTTCATTTCGAAAATGCGCCTAAACCCGAGTCGTCGTGGAAGAAACGCTTTTTTCCAACGCACGCTTTCAAGCTTTTCGCCCAGCTTGGGTAACAGTCGGATAGCTCGTAGTTCAAGGTGTCAAGGTCTAACCAACTTTTTTCGCCATTTCGGCCAATACGCCGCTCCGATCCAATCACATTCATCGAATCCAAGGTCCAAAGTAACAGGGTCTTTGTTTCTCCCTCTCGCGCCTCTTCTCCTCCCCCCCACCCTCTCTACGTCTTTGGGTTACTTCCGGAATAATCGTCGCAGCAACGTTGCTTCTCAGCTGGAATTTGTCTCGTTGATTCTTTGATGTTCCTCAATATCTCTCTTTTTCCTTTTCTCTGTTTGGGTTAGTATGGGTTAGTTTGGGTTTATTTCTCTTCGTTAAATCTCTTGGTGACGTTAATGAGAATTCTGGTTGAACTTCTGTTATCGAGACGATCGAACGATTTGGCCGGGTTGTTTTTTTAGTTTGACGCCGTTCAGGAGTCGAGCTTGCATGCGGAGGTTGCTCAAGACACCCCACCAGCCGAATTCGGAGACGCTACCGATCTCCAAGAGTTACCAAACGTGGTTGGTTCCGTTGAAACACCGTTAAAGGGAATACTTGAACAACTAAAAAAACAAATCTCACAAATGAAATGGTATCGCAGAGTCATCGCCGTTCACAGCTCTGCATAAGCTTGGGCCCCCGATAAACCCGACGATTTTCAATATCCTCTTTTTTTTCGATTAGAGTACCGGATCAAGAGGTTGGAATTTTCATTCCTTTCATTCGTTTCGAACCCTCATGTCTTTGACCTTTTTTTTGGACGAATATTTAATACAATGAAATTTGGTGGTGTTTGAGTCCCGAAATTGATGCATGGATGGTGAAGGTGGTTCTGATTACTGGGATAATTTGCGATTTTATATAGTTATGAAAGTATCGTATAGCTGGATACTTTTTGAAAGTAATAAAATTTGCCAAGTTTCGAAAAGAAAAAAAAGAAACGAGAACAGAAAAATCGATATTTGAGCAAAATAGTTTCAAAATAAAAAAAATTATCGAAATTTTAAAAAGAAAAAGTAGAGAAGAAAAATCGATATTTGAAAAAAATAGTTTCGAAATTGACGAAATTTCCTTCACAATATTCGTCACGAGTCAGTGACTTTTTCGAATTTTCAAAAAATCTGTTATGTCAAATTTCCAATCAGAGAGAAAATTTATAGAAATCCCCCACTGCAAAACAAACCAATAAAAATTAATAAATACAATTTTCGAAATTTCAAGCTTATGCTGACCCGAAACTTTAACGCTCTACTCTCGACGATTTCGACGTCGTAATTTTTTTTTTCCTTCATCTCGCCATTTCGTCTCTCATTCTATTGAAAAATGACCGATTTATTGAAGCGCCCATTACAGCGGTATAATTAGAGTGATCGCCTGACACACGCTATAACGTCACAAACAATATCGAAAAAGCCACTTTGCGCTGGTACATCCGTGATTATTTGGGAAGCATGATCATTCCGATGAAAATTGATTTTACACCGTTTCGTTGAAGCGTTTTGCCAATGCAACTGGATTTTTCGGCGCGACACGAAATATCAAAAATTTAAAACGTTTTCACAAAAAAAAAAAACGTTACGTATGCTCGCAATCGAATTGATTTGTTTTCGTTTTCTGTTTTTTTTTTCGACACCACACAGAACAATGAGTACATCCAGTCGGTAGCGAGATGCTTGCAAATGATGCTGCGCGTGGACGAGTATCGATTCGCGTTCGTTTCGGTCGATGGAATATCGACCCTCCTGAGCGTACTCTCCGGCCGCGTCAACTTCCAAGTTCAGTATCAACTGATCTTCTGCCTCTGGGTTCTTACGTTCAATCCGTTGCTCGCCGAGAAAATGAACAAGTTCAACGTCATACCGATCCTTGCTGATATATTGAGCGACTCCGCCAAGGAGAAGGTCACCCGCATCATTCTCGCTGTTTTCAGAGTAAGCTTTTTGGGTTAGCTTTTTTTCTGATTAATCGGTTATAATTTGCAATGATCGGTCACGGTCTGCAAAGATCGGTAACAATTTGCAACGATCGGTGATGATCTGCAAAGGTTGGTGACAAATCGGTAACAACTTGCAATGATCGGTGATGGTGTGCAACGATCGGTAACAAATTGCTTTTATCAGTAACGATCGGTAAGTTTTTGCAATAATCGATAACGATTGAGAACAATTTACAATGATCGGTAACGATGAGTTACATTTTGTGCAATAATCGGTAACGATCTGCAACAACTTGCAATGATCGATAACGATTGATAACAATTTGCAGTGATCGATAAAGATCGTTATCAACCTTTACCGATCAATAACAATAATAAGCGTAAAAAAAAACTCATTTTTCGCCAATCGAAATCATTGATACCTCGTCGTTGCGTTTCTATTCCAGAATCTCATCGAAAAAGTGGAGGACAACCAGGTGGCGAAGGAGCACTGCATCGCAATGGTCCAGTGCAAAGTTCTGAAGCAGCTCTCGATCCTTGGCCAGCGTAAATTCGACGACGAGGACATAACCGGAGACATCGAATTTCTGAACGACAGACTTCAAGCTTCGGTCCAGGATTTGAGCTCGTTCGACGAGTACTCGACCCAAGTTAAATCGGGCCGCCTCGAGTGGTCGCCCGTTCACAAGTCGAGCAAATTTTGGCGCGAAAATGCGAGTCGTTTGAACGAGAAGAATTACGAGTTGTTGCGCATCCTCGTGCACTTGCTGGAGACGAGCAAGGATCCGTTGGTCCTGAGCGTAGCTTCTTTTGATATCGGCGAATACGTTCGTCACTATCCACGTGGCAAGCAGTGAGTATCCGAAACGTGAAAAACTCATTTCGCCCCTTAAGATTGAACTGCAATCGCGTGAAAACTTCGACGAACAAACTTATCCGTGCACACCGGAAATTTCGAGATGTGCGCAAGCCCGGCATTCGCCGGAATTAAACCTCACAAATGTCGGACGATATTTTCTCGAAATCGTAAAGAAATACTTAAAAATATGGTAATCCTGTACTTTAACGACTTTTTCAAAAAATGGTCCTCGATCTTGTTGTCGCTGATACACAGTTTTATTTTGTCATAAACAATTATATTATTGATGCGTAAGATTACCATCAATTTTGAATTCGGGGCAAACAAACCCAATCAAATCATGTGTGTTTACTATTGCGATGCCTCGATGCCACGAAGCTAGGTGGTCTCCTTTAACGCAAACGGTATTCGAAATTCTAAAAAATTCAGAAAATTGCAAAACACTGTCATAAAAAATTCAAAATTTATAGGAATCTTCTTTTGCATAAAAAATATCGTTGTCTGTAACAAAATAAAGCTATTTATCGGCAAAAAAAATCGGGAACCATTTTCCGAAAAAGTCGCTAAAGTATAGAATAACCAAAAATTATGGTTTCCCACGGGTTTCCACAAATATGTGATGAAATCGTACGATTCAGGTATCAAAATGTGTGTTTTGAATATGAATACCCTCTTCTCTCCTCCAAGTCGTGGTTATTAGCCAAACTCGCTATTTTACATAGTTTCCACCACGACGACCGCGTTGTAATAGAATCTGTAATTTTGTTTTTCGATTTGAGAAATTTGGTGAGAAGAGAGCCGTTCGTCTATCAATTCGACATTATCCAATAAAATTTAGTAGAATACTGAAAAGCCGTTTAGGAAATCTGTGCGAAACTATTACTCTAATCAACGGACGCGGGGGAGTGTGTCTGGCTTCCTCTTAATCGACGCATTTCTTAACCGCTCTTTCATTGTTCCAGTATCATCGAACAACTCGGTGGCAAGCAACGCGTTATGCAACTCTTGGGCCACGAAGATCCGAATGTGCGATACGAGGCTCTCATTGCCGTTCAAAAGCTCATGGTCCACAATTGGTCAGTTTCATTTTCGGTCCAAAAAGACTGGAAAAATTCGAATTTGAGTCGAAAAATCAGAATTTTCGATCTTGTGAACTCATAAACTTGGACTATCAGCTCTAACAATACAATCTGCAAAGCTTCATAAACGTTTGCACAATTAATGAAAGACTCCAACCCAAAATTTTGAACCCGAAACTTCCCTGAACTCTCATATTAATAATTGGCTTTTACTCTTTTTTGCGTTTCAGGGAGTATCTCGGAAAGCAGCTGGAGAAAGAAACGACAGGTACAACGGGCGCTTCCGGTTCGAAACCCGGCACCCAAGTTCCGACGAAAGCGTAGATACCCACCACGAGTACTCTGCATATCGTGCCCCACCAACCATAAAATTGATAAACGCATGAGAAAAAGAAAAGAATCGAAAAAAAAGAAAAAAAAATTAATTATACAATTAACGCAAACCGGGTGGCACGCAGCTTGAAATCCATCAACATATTGGAGCCAATTCGACGCCCTTTACATTCCACTGATATTCGATCTCGTAACCCTTTAAATTCGAATGCACAATCCACACGATTAAATTACGATATTATGAATATTGAAATACGAAAAAAGGTCCCTCGGATTTTTGAAGTTTCGCGACAAAGCCACGCTAGTTTGTTTCGATTTTCGGTCGAAAAGGGAAAAATTGTAATCGGTTGGTTCGCCATTTTTGAGAATATGTAAATACACTCTCGGAGGAATACGCGTGTATAGAATATTTATAAATATGCGAGAGCTTCATCAGTGCTTGGTGAGTTTTGAAAATCACGCGTTAAAAAAAGAAGAGAACAAAAAATGTGTAATATAATACTTAAAGGGCGCTGTTGTAATTATTAGAAATGATTAGAAACGTGTTATTGGAATCGTTGTTTTTCCTCAAGTATTAATATCTAATAAACGAAACGTGTATGTTACGATGTCTATTCTTTTTTGATACTTTTCAACACGTGCCTCCGACTTTCATTCCTTTTACTCTGGAACGTATATAAAATGAATTTTAGCAGATTTTGAAATACTTATAAAAGAAATAGATTAAAAATTGACCTAATGAGCTTTTCCAATTTTGCTAAATATGAATTCTACTCCAATTGGGCGTTTCTGCAGTTGTCAGTTTTGAGTACCTCGGTAGAAAAAGTTCGGGATGAAATTTTTCCTCCGAAAACCACATAGAGAAAAAAATTGATTTTTATTTGGGATATACGCCGAATTACTTTTCGTTGAATTCAAGTTTGATATTTATGTTGCAAGAGGTCAATTGGGTGACGAGGTATCGAAATATGTACGGTATGTCGACCTCCCCGATGCTGTCGTCGGTATTGCAGAGTCTGCAGCGTTTTCTGTTTTCAGCCCAGCCCGCGTTGTTCATCACTATTTCCTTTACAGGCCCGAGTAAAGTTCCGCACTTCCGGCATACCAGAGCCTATACGAAATTTGTAATTTTTTCAATAATTCAAGTAATCAATAAATAATTTTTTCAATCATTCGAAATCCATTCTTCTTCAAGTTATCATTTTTTCAATCATTTTAGCGATTAATTAATAATTTTTTCAATAATTGAAGTTCATAATTCTTCAAGTAAATCGGGAAGTAAAACTGGTACTTCCGGTTTCTGCTGATACTCACGCTCGTTTTGTCAGAACAGTGAAAGAGCCGATCTTGCAGTAGAAAAGCGCATCCGTGAGAGAGCAACGAATCGCGTTCCATCTCGCCGAATCTGACGCCGCCTCCTCTTCTCCGACCTTTGATCGGTTGGCGCGTCAAAGTGTCAACCGGGCCGGTACTTCTGACCTGCCATTTGTCCGATACCATGTGACGGAGCCTTTGATAGTGAACTACACCGAAGAAAATGTCCGCCGTCATTTCGCGACCGTCGATACCCGAGTACATCCTCTCGGTACCGTAATAATTGTAGCCACCGAGTTCCAACAATTTTCCGAAGTATTCGACCGCCGTGTCGTCCTCGTTGAAACGGAAAGGCGTCGCATCGTGGACCAGCCCGTGAACGGCCGCTGACTTACCGGCCATCACCTCAATCATCATAGCTTCAATAAAAAACAACAATCCAAGTTTTTAATTGTTCGAAGTAAATTTTTATCGTTGTGTAATGTATTTTGTGAAAAATTCTAAAATGCATCAATTATTTTTCTAGATGAACGAACATGACGAAGATCTTCAAATGATGAAAAATTTCGGCGTTCTTTCAATATCCATCCAGTTATACCTCGCGACTTTGGTTACTTACCAATTGTCATCCGACTTGGAAAACCGTGAGGATTGAAAACGATGTCGGGAACGAGACCGGTTTCTGTGAAGGGTAAATCCTCGGCTGGCCACTTTTGAGAACATATACCCTTTTGTCCAGCTCGCGAAGCGAATTTGTCACCCACGCTTGGATTACGCTGTGAAAAAATGAAAAAAAAAAAAACGAATTGAAGAATTAAAAGATCATTAAAACAAATCAAAAGATAATACAATAAATTAGATGAAATTAAAGAATTTAAAGATAATTAAAACAGATTAAAAGATAATTGAATCATGACGGAAGCTAGTGTGGAAAATAGATAGCGAAAATACGTAATCCATTTTTTTCTAGGTTGCTCACTACAAATCTTATATGAAATTTCGAATATTGAAAAACGAGGTTCCAATGTGGCGGATAGAAAGTCGAAATTTCCAATTTGTGTGAGGTTTTCCTCCGCGGAATCTTCGATACTACTTACTGGAACACGAAACGTTATGCAGGCCCGACGAGGCACGTGGCTGTGCAACGTTCCGCACAAACGTACATTGTCCACGTAGATGTTCTCTTTTCCCTTGTACCGTCCAGTTTTGTAGGAAGACTGTTCCGCGTCGTAGAAACTTTAAGAAAAAATCAGCAGTGAGACAAACTCGAAGAGACGAAAAACACGTCGCGTTATTTTATAGGCAAAAAAATTAATGCTTGTTGGAGTACCAGTAATAAGGATCGTCGGATTTGATTTGCGTGCCGGGAAACGGAAGTCCATCCGCGTCCAACTTCTCCGCGAGACCTTTCTTATCCGGATCGCGGGCGAAGTAACTCTTCGAGTCTTTAAGGTCAACAAATTCCGATTTGTAAATCATTCCGTGAGCGAAACCGCGCTCGTAAGCGGACTTGTTTATTATCATCGCGTCTTCCATGTCGTAACCCTGAAAAAACCGAGAATAGAAGTCGTTCTTTATAGGATATAGTTAAAAAAAAGAAAAATAGGATTTTCTCCATTACCGTGTAAGAAATGACAGCAACGATCGCGTTCGTGCCCATCGCGAAATCGTCCAGATTTATGTTGTCGTGATGCACCGGCCTGAACAAAGGAGTCCCCGGGGTTTGAAGTCTGTACAATTTCGTCTCGGATTGCAATTGCCACGTGTGACACGGCGTCCCCATTGTTTGCTTTCCCATCTATTGGAACACAAGATTTTCACCGTTGAACGAAAATCCAAACATTGCACTTTAAAAGTCTTCAACTTCATTTTCAGAAACTCTAAATCCATCTGTTCGTCGAAGCTACTTTTGGAAAATGGGATTGGCAGGTATGGACTTCAAGAATTTACCTGACACTGGTACATGTTCCTGGGACTCTGATTGCAGTCGGGCATTGGAATGAGGCAGGCCAGATTACTGAGGAACGCCGTTTTTGCGAGCTCCTGGTGGGTGGTCAACTGAAGGCATTTTTATTTATTAATTTGCGAAGATACGATTGCGATTAAGATTAATTTGCGTACATTTGTATGAATCAAACATTTTTTAGCATTTTGAATAAAGATCAACATTTTGCGATATACATTTTCTAAAAGCGAGATTTTTTTGTGGTTAAATTAATAGAAATTTTGTGAATGAATTTCAATTTGCACAATTTTTGTGCAAATTGAAAAATTGATCCGATTTGAAATGTTATCAACCTTGAAAAATAAAGGATACTGCGATTGATGTATGGCGAAATTCATACCCCTTCATACGCTTCACTCGGCGTGACGGAGACGTGCATGTAAACCTGTTCAAAAGTCCCGACAAGTTCGACTTTATTCGCGATCAAATTAAGAATCGGTCTCATCATCCGAGCAGGCCCGGTGAACAGGAAGAGACCCGGATACTGCGAGGCAACGTTTCTCTTCGGTATCAAAACGATCTCCAATGTGTTGGGTATCTGCAGAAATCAATATTTGAGCAATTTTATCACTGCGAAACAGAAAGTCGTAGCGATATTCCTTCATTCCTGGGTTACACTTTTACATTCCTTTTTTACACTTCGACCCCTGATAAACCCAAGCAAATCGATCATCCTGATAGTATTTAGTTTCTGAAACCCTTCTTTCGTCATTAGCTCTAAAAAGGCACGAGGAAACTGCTGATAATCAATAATCCAGCAGACAGCGGTGTAATTTGAATTTTCCTTGAAAATTCTCTACCTGTTTTCCCTCGATCTTGATCAACCGAAGTTTGTCGACGACACGTGTTACGATCTCGTCCTCCATCAGGCCTATGACTTTACCATCGAGGACAACCGTGTACGATGATTTCCAGTCCTCCGCTATCGTGATCGGGATCATACCGAGATCGAGCAAAACCGTAGGGATCGCCGCCTTCAATTTTGGATCCGGATGACGCGTTACGACACAGTTCATAGTAAGATGGTTCAGGAGACCGCAAGGGGCGCCATCAGGCGTGTGTACAGGGCAGATGAAGCCTACAAGATGAAGTATAATTTTGAAGCGTTAATTACATTACTGACCTAACCAACCATTTTGTTAGCAGGATTATTTTTGTACCTTTACACAATTTCTTAAATTACGAAATTGAGGAACTATTTTCTATTTCTGTGAGCAAAATATGAATCAGATTGATCGATTATTTGTTTGGGATTGTTTTGAATCGATTTTTTGTTTCAAGGTGGAAGGAAGAAAAGTTTTTTTTGTATTTTTGTATGTACCCCAAGCATCAGGCAGCAACTGTCTCGCCTCGGTAGTTCTCATCTCTTGAAAGAAGGAGCCTCGATGAGTCGCCCGAAAATGGCTCATGTAACGCATCCTATTGATATTCTCCGCAACGATAGTCAAACCCGTGTTTTGCATCAATCCCAATCCAGTTTGACTACGGATATTTCCGGTCGCGAGAAAATTCTCCATTTGGCTCTCCATCAAGCCCGTTTGCTTCAAAACCGTGAGCATTTCGGCTGAAGCGACATAATAAGAAAATACACTTTTTTTTAGTCACGGAACATCGAAATCGCAGCTTTGAATTTTTCTCGAAAAAGATTTTTTAGACGAGGGAATACTTACGCACGGTTAGCTTATACCTGTTCCCGCTACTCTTGGCACGCTTCGTTATCAGCATTCTTATCGTTGTCAGGGACAGATACAACTTTTCCTTCAGAACTTGGAGGTAAAGGTGACCGCCAAGCAAACACTCCTGCATCATCACCGCATCCGCACCCTCCACCACGCATTTCTCGTTCGCAAGGGTAAACAACTTTTGCGTCATGAAGACAAGGAGATTAAACTTGTCGATTGGCTCGTCCAAGTGTATAGCTATGCATTTTCTGGAAATACAAATAAACTGAATGAACCGTTTGCTAAAAAAAACCAAAAGAGATACCCAAGGTTTGAAAATATTTCTAATTCAAAATATCTGATGACGTTATTCATTTTTTTCTCCAAAGTATCAAAAAAACAGAAGTAAAGATCCTTGCTACTCACTCGATGATAAAATCGCAAACTTGGGAGTCGCTACATTCAGTGGCGACCTCGTAAAGTTTGATCCTGAACATTTTGCCCATATAAATTTTGCACTGTTCATGCGAGTGGAGTTCTTCTTCGTGTACGGCGCGCAGCATGTTGAGAATGCAGCCCCGATAGTAGATGTCGTCCTCGCGACCAGCAATTAGAGCGTTGTAGATGTATTTGTCGGAAACATCTACGAGGCACTTAAGCATGAGGACGAGTGGCACGTAGTAGAGGATCTTGCGATGGCTGAACATCAACTTGGCCGAGCCGTCATTCACGTAATGGAGAGTATTCGACTAAAGCAGAAAAGGAACTATTGTCATGGGCAAAGCAGAGAACAGTACAAAAACAGTAGCAAGATCGCAAGTGGGCATACCGTAGCAGTGTTGTCATCACGAACGCTGCGGAGCAACAAGCCCAAATCACTGAAGTTTATCCCCCTAGCTTTCCAACCGGAACGTCTGATGGCGATCGGATAGTTGCGTCTGGTCATCAGCAACATCCTTATCAGCCTTTCGTGTCCCTTGACGATGAAGTAACCGCCCCATTCTTGCTCGTGCTCTCCGTGCTTTACCAGCTCTGATGGACTGAGTGACTTCAGATGGCAGCGATTCGACTGTCGAATAAAAAAAGGAGCTTTATCGAAAGCCACAATAAATCGTGATAAATGATATCTCTCCTTCAGCTTTTCTCGATCCAATTTTGACGAGGTACCTTCACCATGATGGGAATCTCGCCCAAGTCTTTTTCTATCTGTTCTTGCGGTCTGCCATTGACAGACCAACCAATTCTCACAACGAATTTGCCCTTGTAGGTCGATCCTCTCTGTCTGCACTCCGTGGGATAAATCTTGTGGTTCTTAACGCCGATCGTGCCGGTCGGCACCATTGGTTGGTATATCGTTGCATCTTCAATCCAAAGTGCAATTCGATCTTCATTGGCCAAGGTCAGATGGACCGGCGGTATGTCCTTCAAGCATTCCGTCAAACCGTTCTCCAGCATGTAGTTGAAGGAATCTATGTGCGGTGCGCCCAGGGATTGCAAGAGCTGAGGCAGAAATCGTTCGATAACCGGTAGGTTAATAATGCAAAATATATATCGAATTTTTTACTCACCGGGTTTTGCGCTTCGGGCGGTGTCCCAAAATCCGGCGATGTGTTTGACAGTACCGGCTCGACCAACATGTTCGCATTTGACGGATATTTTGTTGCAAGGAAGAAGGATTATTGATGTTGTGCACGTTTTGCACGATGCACACATACAACTGTAAATCTATGCCCTCTGATACAACACGTGCTTGGAATTACAAAGGTGCCTCCATCTCTCGGTCTTTCGCCTTCAATGACACTGCCACCCCGACTGATGGCGCCGGTCTTTGTTTCAAGTTACCGACTGATGATAACGGATTTCGATGGCATTACACTTTTGTCTATGCACATCGAGAGATGTTTGAAACTTAAAGACGAATCCATCTATCGCTTCCGTTCTTATTGATGTTAATCTTTTATTGAGTTTAACGTTTCAATTAATCGCTGTTGGAAAAACGGTAACCCGGTTACCTTCTGATGATAAGACATTATCGACTGAATTTGTTTGATACCAGTCTGTCAAAATTTGTCTGCCGCCGGAAATGTGCACTGCACGATCCGAAAATCGCAAGTTTAACCTTAAGGCGTTACCTCCACTGGCGATTTTGGAAAAATCGATCTTTTTTATTGCATTTTTTTGAAGTATAAGTATCTGAGAATATGTCCTGAAAATTTCAAGTCGATCCGAACATAATTGACTGAGATATGAGCGTTGAAAGAGAAGAATCGGTTGTGTCCGTTCCGAAGAATCCGAAACTTAAAACGCGTTTTTCTCAAAATGGCATTTCTGAAGTCGGTGACCAAGATTACTCAAACACTAATGATCCAATCTTCTTGAAATTTTGCAGGCTTATTTAATACATAAAAATGTAGTCTTTAATCGTTCGATTTTTTTCGTTAAAATCGAACCATTAACTTTTACTGTCCGCTATTTTGTGAAACATGAATATTTTTTTAAATCCTTCGATTAAAGACTAGTTTATACTTATATTTGACTAAATCCATCCGCATTTTTTTTTTCAGATGATCCACTTCGCCACAATGTTGGTCACCGCGAACCGTGTATATAAAAACATTATTTCATTGACAGCCATTTGCCACTAAAAAATGTAATATTTTTCAACACAAAAATTACTGAAAGTTCTTCAAGATGGGTTCTTTAAGATGGTATAGTGATCGATTTAAAACGTTTTGTAGTTTTCTTTTAAAAAATGCATGAAAAAGGCCTTTTTTGCGCTACAAGTGGGAGTAATGCCTTAAGGTTAAACTTGCGACCTGTTCTCTTCGACCTGCTTTATTTATTTTCACGATACATTTGTAAAAGTAACACAATAAAATATACAATTTCGCAATGCACGTTTCCGTTTTTACACTTTTCTTCGGGACTTGACCGTATGTACGTATAATGTGGGACGAATTTAAAAAATGACAGGAAGAAAAGTAACGAATCGATCTTATTTCTTCTATATACAATTCGACGGTTCACAAATTACTCCCGGATTGTAAAAAACGATATATCCAAACGATATACCATCCTTCGGACACGTGGATTCAAAGCACACGGCCAATGACAAAATAAACCAAAACCGGACGGTATAAAATGTAGAAATCGATCATTTCTTGTGCTTAACCTTCCGCGGTTTGTTGGTCCGTTTTGGCTCTTCCGGAACTTTCAAAGCGTCCAAAATATCCTGTTGCCGAACTTGAGTCTCGTGGTCCACCGTTGGGTCTTTTTTCCTGTACCGAGTCAAAGCGGCAGGTGGCGAAAATTCGATTTCCAAGTCGGATCCGGCAGAGCTGGAAGTTGCATCGTCGGCATCTCTGTTCTTAGTAACTTTGAATTGAAGAGGCTTTACAGGTTCGTCCGTTTTGTCAGGCGTTCCTTCAGCTCGGACTGGGTACATAGTGATGTAGTAAGTTCCATCCTTCCGATGTACATGAAGAGTAGGCGGCAGCTCAATCTCGTTTGAATGGGTTTCAAGCATACGAGGTTTGGTCCATTGGCTCCTGGTCACACTATGAACGCTTTTGCTCCTGGCTGCGCGACTTTTCTTTGGCCTAGTAGTGGAAGAACTATGATGCAGCTCGCCGACCGAACTCGAAGTTTCCGCGAGCATCGCCTTTTTCGCTTGCTGCAAGCGTTCCCAGGCGAACTTGGAGACAGCCCCGGGTTTCCAGCCGATAGGAATTTTGAAGCGACCCGGGAACGCATCGACGCTGTTCCACAACCAGCCCATGTCACCCGGTACTCGCACTCTGACGTCCAAGCAGTTTTTGTGCCCGTAGCAAATTCTGGAATCGCGATAAGCTTCCACGAGCTTCATGACGGGTTTGCTCACTCGGACGTGAGAACTGCGTCGACTGTGGCGATCATCTGTCCTAGAAACGCTCACGGTTTTGCTCTTGGATCGTTGTTTCGGTTTTCGGGAAATCGGAGCTTTTGCGATTACGGAAACATTCGTGGCAGGCTCTTCAGTTTCCTCCGGCGGCGATTCGTCGGATACTTCGGATAATTCGGGAGATTTCTTCTTTCTCGATTTGCAACTGGTTTCGCCGCAGGGAGCTGACTCAACGTCTGGCTCGGGGTGACTCAGCGGCTCCGGTAGCACTTCTCGTTGCTTCTCCATTGTCCGATCGTCGATTTTCTTCCTGAACCGCGACAAGCCAGTCTCCGATCGGAGCACATTGTAGGCCTGATCTGCTTTTGTCATAGGGTACGCGGAATTCGCCTGCGTCATCATTAATGGCGCTTGACAACTCGTCGGAGCGTCCCTTTCTCTCCGGAAGTAAGGACTGTCCGCTGGATCCGTCAAGCCAAGGCCTGCACAACCTGGAACGCGACCGATGGACTCTACGAAGTCTTCGGTTTCCTTGAAGGCCCTTATCAGACAGTCGATACCCTGGCAGGGCGAGTTGGCGCAACCGAAGTCTCGGCGTTCAAATGTCGATTTGAAAGTACCCGTTGCTCCTGTACCGAGTTTACCGAAACAACCACAGCCTGGCGTCCCAGACTTGGATGGTGATTTGCAAGCACCGGAGAGTAGATCTTCCACGGACTGAGTTGGGTCAGGTCGGTTGATTGCTAGGACGGTCTTCGTATCACAGATCTCGGACAAGGGTCCACCGCCTCTCATCCTCGGCCTGCTGGGTGAACACGCGGCGTGGACTCCAGCCAGCGTTCTTTTCATACTTTCAGAGCAACTTTGGGACTGATTTTCTCCAGTGCAGGAAAAATTGTTCCGGAGTGTTGCCGGTCGACAAACGCAGTCTTCCAGGATTGTTGGTGTGTTTCTCGGCTCGTAGCATTTACTGGTGACCGGTTTTAATCTCGGCATTGCAGCTGGACCGTCGTAACGTTTGGCGAGTTCGCTACATATGGACGCTAGTCCGATGACGCTGCTAGGATTGACTTCTGGTTTTTGATGCTCGCCGGAGAGACCTTCGTCCTCGGCCGGTCGAGGAACTTTCACGCATTGGAACTCGTCGCTGGAATTCGTATTCTTGAAGAGAAAATAATCATCCTTCAATGCGAATTGCGTTCCTACAGATTGTCCGAGGCACGTTAGCTTCAGGAAAAGTAAAACCGTTCCGGCTGGTTGTCCTAGTTGATCGATGAGGTTCCACGTGTTTCGAGTTGTGTAAGGTTTCGGCAGATGAGCCTCGTCGTTTCTAGCCATCGAAACTAGATCGCACAAACAATCGGAAAACGGAACTTCCGTTTTGCACACTGGTAATTCCGGTTCTTCCCGCGAACATATTCTCGTCACAGGCGCTCTCTTGTACACGTTTATCTTCAACGTCTGCGAACGCATCGCCTCGATCAATGTCTCAGGTCTTCGAGAAAAGAGACAAGATTTTCCAGCTCCCATATTCAAAGTGACATCCCCTCCGATTTTTCGATCCTTCGATAAAATTGTTCCTTTCTGCTCACTCAACCTCCTCGATGACAAAAATTCCGACTCGCTGATCACGAATGGTGGAAAATCGAGAAACTCGAGCACGATGGTTATCGGTGTTGAACCAAAATCCGCGAGTTTCTCGGACGTTAGATTCAAACGGTCCACCAGAAATTCGAGCATGTAGAGTCGCTCGGTTTTGTCGTTCGGCTGATAATGCGAAGGATTTCAAGGTCACTAAGGTTATCCGCGAAAAGTAGGAATTATCTAGATACGTGAAGATTTGAAAATGGACACCCTACCGACTCCATGACTTCTCCAAGTTTTTTCTTTTACTTCGTCCTTTTTTTCTTTTCAATATTAACGATATCGAATTACGAAAAATTTGGATAACCAAAAGGTCTGACAGAATGGGACGGACGAAACAGTTGAACGATCAACAAGTTGTCTTCGGGCAGAATCAAAAGATCTTCTTTTCTTTCACTTTTATGTTTATTGTTATTATTATCGATATTATAGATAGAACGTTCAACTGATGGTGTCGAGCTCTTCCAAGAAAGTTCGACACTTTCCCTTGAGAACTTTGATCGCCTCCGTGAAGAGTATGTGAGGTTGTAGAGCGCCCAATGACTCGACCGTGTCTGAAATTAGACCAGTCCGAATTTTCGTCGTGTTTGTAATGTCAACTTCCGGACTTTCATTGTCCGTTTGTACTCACATATAAAGTGATCCGGTACTCTCTCGAGCTTGACCGAATTCTTCAGGCTGTGGTGCCTCAAGACGTTTCGAGAACAACTGTCATAACGCGCGCTCTTTACTCGCGCTTCCCGCGAGCCGTCCTTTCCCTCGACGATCTCGATCACTCCAGGACTGAAGCACGTTTTCAATAGGTCTGCGAGGTCGTCTCTTATCGGCTCGGTTAGCGTTATCAAGGGCAGTAGCCTGTACGTCGCTGTCGCTGAAAATTCATATTTAGGATTTTCTCAATGTGTAAAAAAGTTGGAGAAGAAATGCTTAGGGTAATTCTTCTTTCCAGATGAATGAGTAGAGGTGGTTTCTTTTTAGTACAATGAGTAGAACTGGATGAAGTTCTCGGTCGATAGATCGAAGTTTGGGAATTCTAAACGAATTATAAAGAATCTAGGGGATTTGGGGTGAATGTTTATTCCATCAGAAACTAGGGATTTGTAGATGAATCTCAGAGATTTAGGAAATGGAATCTAATTATTTTCGAAGTCTTGAAAGACAAATGTTGAGTAATACAAAAAAGTTTGCATACTCACCAACGGGAGAAAACTTTGCATGGTCCTTGCCGATCCCTTTGACGGCATGCATAAACGCATGGATTTCCTGGCCGGGTCGCATTTTGCACACGAGAATGTCGCCTTCCAGTACGCCGAGTTGTTCCTCCCCGGAAGGGTAAATTTCGGCCTGGCGGCCGATCGGCACCCATCTTACGTCTCTGCTGTAAACTTTGACCAAAAACGGCTAACTTCCATCACTGTTTATCGATATTGGTATAAATTCCAGAATGAAACTCAATTACCATTATTGTTGCGGTAGATGTCATCAGGACGTCTGGAATCTTTGGGCGCCTGAGGATTCCACGAGCAAGTGACTTTCATTTCGTATCTGAGGGTGTCCTGGTCGCTAACTTCCTCTTCGTCGCCTCCGGAGTTAGAGGGATATTCGAACAGCCTGGGATCCGCTTTTAGCGGCAACAGGCCCAGTCTGGAATGCCAGAAGTTAGTTTATTCTTGTCGGTGAAAGCGGCAAACGTGTTTTTATCAGCGATGATCAGACCTGTGCGCCAGAACTTCATCCTGGATGAGACTAGTGTTGTTCATAATGAAAACCTTCTCTATGGCCATTGATGGCACTTCACTGAGGAGGATTCTGCGGTAAGCATTGGCCAATGCTGCGGAACAGCCGACCAAGTCGAACTCCAATTCGCGTCCATCCGCTGATTGCCTTATCACTTTGATGCTGAAGTTCTAAAAGGTTCGTTATTCGTATTGCGAAATATTCGTATCGCAATATTCTTATTGCGAAAGGTATTGGCGTTCGATTTTGATATCTTACTCACCTTTTTGAAATTTTCCAACGTCCAGCCACCCTCGAGAGGTAGGTTAGAATACTCCGCGGCCTGCAATCAGATGAATACTATACAATTGTCACTGTTCGAGATGAATAATCGATTCATCGTTTATGGATACTCACGTTCGGAATTCCATATTCTTCCAAAATAACTCGAGGTTTTTGCTTCTTTTCTGCCATATTTGGCGAAACTTTTTTGAGGTTAGGAATTTGTTGTTCTTGGGCACCGCGTGCGGCGGCTACTGCGCGAAGGAAGCGCACGTTGGAGAGTCCAAGATACAGTGCCGGCAACTGCTGATAATTTCTTTCGGGTGTTCCCTATTTATTATTTATTTCGGAATAATAGACCACCATGAACTTAGCCGAATTACTTTAACTTTATACTATTTTTTTAAAGCCTTTTGACCATATTTTTTTCCGGCTATCTTTTCATTGAGAAAACCAATCAAACCCAAAACCTAAACAAATCCAAAACTGAAACAAACCCAAACAAAAAAATTGTTGAGATGTAACGAAAAAATAAAATTATTTTTCTCACCCCTATAAATCGACGTTCCATTACATTTTTTAAAAACTCGAACCTCGCAGTATTCAACAGAACAAACAATTCCGATTGCTTGTGAAAAATAAAATCTAATTAATAAGATTTAGACGTGTATAAAAACTAGTGATCAATTTTCGAAGGTTTTCCGAAGGAAGTCATATCGTTTAAATAATTATTTATTTCTCAATTTTCGTTTTCGAAGTTCGACTTTTTGTTTAAACCGCTCAATAGCTACGACCAAACAGGGTATAAAATTTGGCTTTTCTCGTGCAGTTCGGGTGAACACAAGCGAGCGAGTCAATCGGGGTTTTTGGTTGTTCGAAAGGCACACACAGACTTTTGGCTCCCATCGATGGTGCTCCAGGCTCTTCGCCAGCGTCTTCCCTGCGATTGCAAGAAGATGACAAAACATTAGTGTATCAGATCGAAGAGTTGAAAAAATATAGGAAAATGATCTAAAAATAACTTTTTCTAGAGAATTCTGTTCCATTCCAGGTCTTCACAGGATAGAAACCATTCGAAGGAAGAAAACTAAGCTTCCTAGTTTTTTCTCTTCAACAACGAATCCTGAAGGTCATTACCTGGTGCTGTCCGTTTTGATGACATCCTCGCAGCTTATTTCTCCGCAGAAGGGGGCTAAGATGATATTCTTCTTGTCTAGTTCGCTGCAAAAGTTCTTCCAGTCGTTGACGAGCTTGATATGATCATCGAGATCATTTCTGGCTCTCTCAAGCATGGACCGTTGGATTTCTTCGAGCAGTTTTTCAACGGTCGCCCCAACTTCGCTTCGTCCGGTTGTCAAACGTTCGGAAGTATCACGCCTAACCAGGGTCACTTGGTTCTTCTCCAGATCCTTGAAACCAAGCTCCACTCTGACCGGAACGCCCTTGAGCTCCCAGTGATTGAATTTCCAGCCAGGACTGTAATTATCTCTGAAGTCAGCTTTGACCTTCAGCTTGCCACTTTGCTTCAATTCAGCTTCGAGCTTGGCGCACTCCGCTACGAGATGTTGCCTCTGTTCAGGAGTCGTTGAAGCTGTGATCCCACAGGGCACGATTACGGCCTGGATCGAGGCGACTTTCGGCGGCAGAACGAGACCTTTGTCATCACCGTGAACCATTATCATAACGCCTATCGTTCGGGTCGTAATGCCCCAGGAGTTTTGATATACGAATGTCTTCTCGCCGCCTTCCTCGGCGCCCTCGACTTGGATGTCGAACATCCTCGAGAAGTTTTGACCCAGGTGATGACTCGTCGCTCCTTGGATCGCTCTACCACTCGCGGAAACAAAAGCTTCGACCGTCGTCGTATAATCGCCACCGGCGAACTTTTCCTTCTCCGTTTTACGACCCTTGACCACTGGGACTGCCAAAAAGTCTTCATACACGTTAGCGTACAAATCGAGAATCGTTAACACCTCCTCGTCCGCCTCGGACTTTGTCGCAAACGCGGAATGTCCCTCTTGCCATAGGAACTCCCTGGTACGCAAGAAAGGCTGCGGGTGCTTGAACTCCCATCGCTGAAATATTAATTGATAATGTGATTTTGGCTTATCGTATTGGAGTAATGAAAAAACACAATTCAAATATTATCCTCTCTATTTTTAATATTTCTTATTATTTATATTATTATTATTTATATATTACTCTATAAAGTGATATTAAGGAAAAGCAAAAAAATATACTTTTCTATAAAAAATGCATTATTTTTTCCAAAACTGGCTTAAATAAAAAATCTCTACGTACTTTTATAACCAATAGCATATAGATTTTTAATATTTCTGCTTTTTCGTTCCCAATCTTATATTGCACGAGTAATGTATCCGTTGAATTGGTGTTATCCCTTAATGTTGACACTATTATTTAATTAATTTAATTTATAAAATAAGAAATCAGTCATTGTTAATAGTATTGTTAATTAGTTATTGTTAATAATATAAGCTACCAATATTAGTAATTACTAAGTACTAATTAATAATATTATTCATTTAGTCTATTCATTATTCAACATTAGTAGTTATTAATTACTAATTGATAATATTATTCATTTACTAATTTAATATTCTATCTTTTAATATGAATATTTGAAAGTGGAATTTTTCCATTTCCCAAGCCAATAAGATTTCTCCCAATGTTGTGTACATCTAGTGATCTCTTCGATGGTGATCCATCACGATACTCACGACAACGTTGTTCCACTGATTGAGTTTGAGGGGCAAATCGCGATGGGACTTGAGCCACTTGGCGTACGCGGGATACATGACGGTTTCTGAGGTAGGACGAATGGCAATTGGCTCGGCCAAATCGGAGTCTCCGCTTTTCGTAACCCAAGCGACTTCCGGTGCGAAATCAGCGATGTGATCCTTCTCTCGTTCGAGGACGGCTTTGCTGACGAATATTGGAAAGTAGCAATTCTGCACGCCTAATTTCTTGATCTCGCAATCGAAGTAGTCTTTTATGATGTCCCAGATGGAAAAGCTCCAAGGTCGAAGAACGTAACAACCGGAAACGTCGTAATACTCGATCATCTCGCCTTTCGTTATTACTTGGGAATACCAGTCGGACAAATTGTCACTTTTCTTCGCTTCAAGACCCAATCTCGTACCAGTTTTCCCACTTTCGCTCTCTTTGATGTTCACCTGTTGTTCCTTGTTTTTCTCCTTTTTAGCTTTTTCGTTTGGCTTAGCCTCTTTTGGGGTTCGAGGTTTTGATGATTCAGCGTTTCCTGGCGGTTTCCAGTCTTGTCCAGTCGCTGCTTTGTAATTGGTCTTCAACTCGAGCAATATTTTCACTGCTTCGTCAATGGCGTTCTTTTCGGCTTTTTCACTCTTCAACCGCCTAACTTTATCACCAGCTTTGGTGATCTCGTTCGACAATTCTTTACCTCTCGAAGTTTGATCGTTCAATGACGTCGCGTTCGTAACTTCCGGTTTCCATTCTTTACCGGCGATTCTCTTGTAATCGTTCTTCAAGCTCAGCAGAACTTTTACCGCTTCGTCGATCGTTGATTTTTCAGCTTTTTGGGCTTTCAGCTGACGGACTTTGTCACCTTGCTCGGATATTTTTGCGGAAATGGCATCGGAGTTTTCTTCACTCATTTTCGTCGCGGCTTCAACTGGTTTCCAATCTTTACCGTGCGCCGATAAGTACTCGGCTTTCAGAGCTAATAAGACTTTGACCTCTTGATCAACAAGTTTCTTGTCGGTTTTGGAAGTTTTCAACTGACGAACCTTGTCGCCTTGCTCTTGTATCTTCCTCGACAATTCTTCACCGCTGGATTTCGAGGAATTCTGAATCGTCGACGAATCAACTTCCGGTTTCCAATCTTTACCGGTGGAACTCTTGTACTCGGCTTTCAGAGCCAAGAGATTCTTCACTTCCGCGTCGATCGCCTTTTTGTCCGCTTTTTCAGTTTTCAATCGTCTAACTTTGTCCCCTTGTTCAGCGACCTTCGAGGACAGGATTGCCGCCTCGTCCGATGGTTTCTTCGAAATTTCTTGACCTTGAGTGACCTCGGCCGGCTTCCAATCCACCCCCGTTGATTTCTTGTAATCGCTCTTCAGGGCGAGCAATTTTTTCACTTCCTCGTCGATCGACTTTTTCTCCGTTTTAGCGGCTTTCAACTTTCGGACTTTTTCACCTTGCTCCTGAATCTTTTGTCCCAGCGCGATGTTACCTGATCCTGATGATACCTCGGTTATCGCTTTGATGGTGGCACCTGATTTCCAATCCACCCCCGTTGCTTTCTTGTATTCCGCTTTCAGAGCCAATAGAATCTTCACTTCCCCGTCGATTACAGACTTTTCCGATTTCGCCGCTTTTACCTCCCGCACTTTGTTGCCTTGGGCCTCTATCTTCAGATGCAATGAACTCGCGTCCTGAAAACAAACGGACGTTTTATTTTTAGGCAGTTTCTCATCCACGTTTTTTTTTATAGCCGAATTTTTTTTTGCCAGCCTAATTTTGATAGCCAATTTTTTTTTCATAGCACAATTTTTTGATAGCCAAATTTTTACAAAGTTTTTATAGCCAATTTTTTTTTAATTGCCCAATTTTTCGATAGCCAAATTTTTATAAAGTTTGAATAGCCAAGTTTTTACAAAGTTTGAATAGCCAAAATTTTTTTTGGTAGTCCAGTTTTTCGATAGGGAAATTTTTGATAGCCAAATTTTTTGATCACCTAATTTTTTCATATCAAAATTTGTACACATTTTCAAATTTTATCCCCATGTAGGTATATTTCGTATGAAGTAGCAGACAACATTTTACCTCACATCACTTCGCACAAATCAGGAATATCGTGTTCAAAATTTTATACAAATAAGCAATTCGAGGTATCTTCTAAAAATTATTGATCAATTATAATATTAACAAAATATTTTTATTTTCACTCCATTTTTTTCGTTTATTGGACTTTAGTCCATATGGAAACGGCGGTTATCCGATTGAATCCTACCGTCTCTAATAGACGAGCACTCCGACGCGAGCTCGAGAGCACTGTACACGTATTGAGCTTGCTGGTGAAAGGAAAGACGCGATTTCACTCGAGTTACGTGCTCGTGAA
This sequence comes from Ophioninae sp. B BG-2022a, assembly GCA_030522765.1. Taxonomy (NCBI): domain Eukaryota; kingdom Metazoa; phylum Arthropoda; class Insecta; order Hymenoptera; family Ichneumonidae; species Ophioninae sp. B BG-2022a. Next base: position 38,927 of record JAPYZJ010000649.1, read on the forward strand.
CGCGAGAAAGGGAAATCGTGATCGAATTAGAATACAGTGAAACGTCCAATATGATGTTACAATAGTCTTCTAAAAGCGTGGGAGACGTTTTAGAGCCAGAGGACAGGGGTTCGACGAATTTGTTTGACTACTCATCTAATTCATTCGTTAACTCGGTCATTAGAATTCTAATTATGTTATAAACTAATTAATTTCATGACCGAGTAATCAATGATCAACGATTAATTAATGAATCGACAAAATAATTAATTAATTAGAAAATTAATAAATTATCTCATTAATCGATCGTTAATAATCGATTAATTGTTCAACTAATTACCGCAGCAATTAGTTGCTCGAATCATCAATGACCATTGATGTTTACTTTAATTGATTACTTGTTAACTATCTACGTAATCAATTTAATAAATCAATACATTGATTAGATAATTCATTAATTTTTATCGAGCTTATTTTGATTGATTAATTAATTTTAATTGATTAATTTATTCTAGTTGACCATTTTATTTGAATTGATTAATTGATCGATTAAAAATTGCTTCGAGACTTTTACCGCAAGTTTCTACTCGTCAGGAGAAAAAAAAAGACTACGACGACGAAACGTTACCTCGGCGCTATCGGGTTCAGTTTTGCCCTTGGCGGGATTTTTGGCGGTGGCGGGAACGGCGTTGGTCGTTCCTTGAGTGGTGGTATGTCCGTCGGGTATGTGGAACAAGATGATCGGTTGTTCTCGAGATGAGACAGGACTCGGTGGAGCGTAGGGCACGTCGCACCGGAAAAATCCTTTCCTCTGAAGTTGAATGATTTCTCCTTCCTTCACGCGCTTCAGTTCATTCTCTCCCAACATTTTTACTTCCCTCTGAAATACCGTGAATATACCCTTTGATTTAATGCCGAATTGGACGTAAGAGAAGAGAACTAAATATCCCTATTTCAACTTTTGGATTTAAGGTAGTAATTGCGGATTGACTAATCAACGGTACTTGATCTATAATTTTTCGAGTCTGAAAGTAGAAGAAATACGATACATTCAACCGTAATAATATTCATCGTAAGATAATAATTATTCACGAACCGTTGGTAATCAACATGTTCAATTATTATTCTCCCTACCCTAATGGACTTTCATTCTGGCATTGATTCAACCTTGAAACCTGAACTTCATCAATGCTTGATTTACCCGAGTATTCTTTGCCACGTAATCTTTGAAATCGTCCTCCTTGCCGAGAACTGCTTTGCTGATAATATGTTCGAAGTAAACCGCCCAACACGGCAGCGATCGATTCTCCGGGATTTCTTTCCGATCATCATCGTCGGCTGCCAACCAAGTCAGCTTCACGGTGTTCCTGTAATCCTTGTTCTCCAAATTCAATCGCGCCGTCACTCCAGTCACAACCCCGTTCTTCCTCTTGATCTCCTTCACGAGGAGATTACCCCAGTTTATGAATGTTGCGTTTTGTCCCTCAACCAGGGTCTCGGCGTCGCATCTTTCGATCAACACCCGTTGACCCACTTTCACGCGTTTCGTTCCACTCTCGGAATCCTTCGGATGATTTTGCACCGTCAGAAAGTCTTCTTTCGCGTCCTCGACGAGGACTGGAACTGTCTCACCGTCGTTCAGTGCCGTGTATCTGCGAATTACGTTTCAATTGCCACTAACAATAATGTGTCAGTTATTTTTGAGGCCCTAAACGACGTTTTATTTTGGGTTAGGGTATAAACCCAAACGAACTAATAATTTCGCCTTCTTCGAAGAATCGTTCATCGTTTACCTGATCGCTACCGGATCGATGACTTTTTTATTGATCGCCCAAATTTTGTCCCACTCCATAAAGACGACCGATCGCGAGCTGCCCTGTGCTATGATGAACTGTTTGAGGCCATCGACGGTCATACCACGACGAAGTATTCCGCGCACCGTTGGAAAACGGGGATCATCCCATCCGTCGACCAAACCTTCATCGACGAACCACGTCAACTTTCGCTTCGACAGTACCGTGTTGGTCATATTGAGACGAGAGTAATCCCAAATGTGAGGTCGACGCAAAGCAAGGGCGTCTATCAGCCAATAGAATTGAGGGTCCCGATCGTGATACTCGGTAGTCCGAAGAGTGTGAGTGACACCCTCGTGAGCATCGACGATTGGACATGTGAAGTCGTAAGTTGGATACACCCTGAAATAGTTAAAGTTACATTTCTTTTTGTCTCCATTCCATGTTTTGGCATTTTTTCATTCAATCTACACTCAGCTGATAAGATGGATTCTCTAAAGAACTGAGTTTTCTCACTTGTATTTCGTTCCCGTACGAGGATGGGGTTCCGGTTTGCACCGATAAATAGTCGGGTCCCTCATACACCCATTTGTCGATTGATAATCGATCTTAGCCCGAACGCAGCATTCCTGTCCTCTCTGCGTTCCATTTTTCATTTCTTCCCAGAGTTGCATGTTTACTTCAACGGCTGAAGAAAAAAGAAATTCAGTGTTTCATAAAAAGTGTCAATTCGTTGACTGACATTGATCAACGTAACAATAAGAACTCACAGTTGTCACGATTGGCCGAAGGCAATCTTTGCTCCCGTTGCTCCTTCATCACCAGCGCCGGTGTGTCGTCCACGAAAGCTTTTCCATCCTTGATCATTTTGTCACAGTACGAGAGCATCAGGTCGAAGTAGTCTGACGAATGAGTGAAGCGATCCGGCTTGATCCTCAACATCTCTAAATCCTGGAGTATAGCTTGCTCGAATTCAACGTTTTCCTTCGCAGGATTCGTGTCGTCAAATCTCATGATCAATTGGCCCTCGAAAGCTTCGGCGTAGTACTGATTGAGGAGGGCGGCTTTTGCATGACCGATGTGAAGGTAACCGCTAGCTTCCGGAGGAAAACGTACGACGACCTAGCGAAAGGGAAAGGATTAGAAATCTGGAAAAAGCTGACGGATTCAACGGTTGAAGTTTGTTAAGGTAATCTGGGAAGTTTGTAAGGCTATCTGGGTGGGTCGATCCATAAGATTCACATGATGGTTTAACATAGTTCAAATTTTAGTATATTTAGTTATTCTGTAAAATTTCAATGCCACCTATCGACCTAATTATCGAGTAATAAAAAGTTGAGAATGGAAATTTCCGAAAGCAATTTTACTTCAGTAGGTGAAAAAGTCAACTTTCGTTTACCTCGAAGCGATATATGCAACAGAAAATCTATAAGATTCTTACAAAAAATGAGATATAGATTTATTAAGCACGTAAAAATCTAATAGACTGATAACAAAAAATATGATAACAAAAATATGGGTAATATCGTGAGAGCGAAGAAACATGTCAACACCTCATGAGCTGAGTATGCCCGAACATGCGCAAGAAAAAAAATGCAATGATGCCGCAGGTAAATCTAGTAACACAACAAATAATACTTGAATCGGTACAATGATTACACCGGCACACAAAAAAAAAAAAATTGTCTGTACACCGGGTGCCACCTATCTACGGGTATGTTTTTCGACCCGCTGAATACGAATTTCAAG
>JAPYZJ010000650.1:0-73329 GCA_030522765.1 Ophioninae sp. B BG-2022a
TAAAAAGAAAAATAAAAAATTTCTTTAACCTCCTTTTTTGTTCCCTTCGGAATTTTTTTTTTTTTTTTTTTTTTTTTTTGCAATTTACGAAATTCACCGAAACATTTTTTAGAACCGTTGATAAAAGTTCAAAACCAAAAATAGCAAAAAAGTACATTTTTGGTTATGATAAAAACGAAAAAAAAAAAACAAAAAAGGAAAAGATTTTCGTTTCATTTAAGCACGACCATTGACCTTTGACGTTATTAAAGCTTGACTGAGATAGAAAACGTTTTCATCTCAGTCACAAATAAATAAAAGTTTTTTGTTTGCTTTTTAAGTAACGAATTTCTATCAGCATTGTTTTTTTGAATTTGATCATATCAGAGGTCTTCATATTTATTTTACTTTTTTTTTAATTATACTCTTTTTAAGGACTAAAACAACGTTTTAAAGGATAGAAGGACATTTTTAAGGGGTTTTTTTTCCACAAATTTCGATAAAATAATTTTTTTCGCCTTCCCTCGTAATTCGTGACTTTCTGACGTGACATCTACCAGAGACGAGACCTTGATCCAAATATTCGTATTTTTATTTCGCTATATCACGATTGACAGTGACGATAAATTCCTCAATATGTTTGATCGACGTTTTCACCTCCTCTCATTATTGTCTACAAAGCCAACGTATTCGCTTCCATTGAGCTAAAAATACTAAAACGAAACACTCACAACATCAGACGAACGAAACTTCACGCGGACTGTCCGTGAAGTTCCAATTACGAGGCAAAAAAAAATTCCTCCTTTTTTCTCTTTCTATCGACGTTTCGTTTTCCGGTAACGATTTATTTTTTCTCGTACATTGATAGAGTCAGCTCTATTCGTGCTCGCTTCCTTCGTTTCTTTGTAATCCAAGATTCCTCGCTCGTCTTCCCTGCGTACCCCATTGAATTTATTATCGTCTCATTTATGTCACGTCCAACGGCAATTTCCGTAATTCCTTATCCACCAAACACCTTACGCAATAATGTCCACAAGCTAACAGTTTCATCCTCGTCTCGTCGTGACTCGAGGCAAGATAAAAAGCAAAAATTGAAAAAAATAAAGAAAAGAAAAAATAATTTTAATCTACTTGCAAAATCGTCTGCAAAATATTTTTCGTAACTCCATCCAAACGAATTCTTTTTTTCTATATCGAAATAATTATATTGATTTTTTTGAGTTGTATTTTTTTCTCAGTTGTATTTTTCCTCATCGATTATTTTTCCTCTCTTCGATCATTATTGAAGAATTCTCACTTGTGTGATCAGCTATGTACACGATCTATCATTAGGTCTCGATTCGATACACACATTTTTTTAAGTATAGCTTGATAAGAGAGGCGAATTTAAAAAAACGTGAAAAAATCGAGTACCGTTGGAATTGATAATGCAAAAAGTAATTGACGTATCTTTTTTTTTCTTTCTTCGTGGACGCGTCTGCGCGTCCAATTAACTCCGATGCCTTCCTTTCAAATGATCTCCAGGATCTGGAAAATAGACGGGAGCTGGGGTCGGACAGGGGGGGGGGGGGGGAGAGGTTCGAGCAAACACAATGTGGGTTGACATCAACTCTCCGCGTGTCTCACGATTAGCATAGTAATCTTTCCTGTCTCTGTGTATGGTGGGGGTCTGTGTAATATGCGGTGGCTATAATTAGATTCGCGCTCTTGACGGGCTGCTAAGTGGGCTACGAGAGTACCCGCTTACTTTCAGCTCTTCTATCCGCTCGTATCCTCCTCTGCGTGGGTTGAACGATATCGTGTGTGCATACCCGTTTTCAAAAATATACGTACACGCGGAAAGGTCACTTCGAAACTGTCCATTTTATTTCGGTTATCGGAAGATCTGGCTGTTTCGAGGACCGTCCTCAAAGTCGATGGGAGGAAAATCGCGTTTAATATTTTGCGTACGACGCGTCTCGCCATTTTGTCTTTCGCAATGTCGACGTTGTGGTCAACGCTACTCGGCCATTTGCAAAACTCTACCCTTTTTTTTTCCTCGTTTTCACATTCGTCGATGACGTTTTCTCTTTGGCGAATTCACGGTGAAGAGAAGCCAAGCGAAAATTACGTCACAATGTACACTCGATTTTATGACTCGGTTTCCTCCCTCGCACTCAATCGACTCGCAATACTCACGTATGTAATTCTTTTCTTTTTTTGATATGAAAAAAAAGGTGGATTAAAAAAAAAAGTGAATTCCTCGGGAGCAAGAAACGAGACAAGAATTACCGCGATATACGGGTCAATTGCCGTTACGATGACTGTGCGCTCATACACGCGTAACGCGTATTGAAACACCTCTTAACTACCGCGATTTTAAACGAGAGTTGATTGCACGGAGTTCAAACATGTGGCATTTTTGAAAATCCTGCTTGAGGAGAAACGAGCCCATTTTTTTCGTTTACGTTGAAGGGTATGATTTTTTTGTGATTTTTTTGTTTTGTTTAAGAAGAGATATTAGTTATTTCCAAAAATCTCAGTGGTGAGTGAAAATCACTAATCGATTCACGGAAATTCATTCCATTATTTCATTGATCGTAATTTTCCGAATTTCTCGTATTTCGAAAAAACGACAACCTCGTTTTACCTCACACTGAAATTTACGAATTTCAAAGTTTCGGATATTGAAAACGAGATACGAGTTTGAAGTTTGCCTGATTGGAAGTTAACGAATTGCAGTTTACGATATCTCATTGCTATGCTCAAACAAAATCTATCACAGATTGATCGTTAATCGCTGAGTAAGAATTCTACGAAAAGATCGCGTGACGCTCGTATCTCAAATCTGCGAAAGCAGGTGTCAAAGAAAATCAAAGAGAACGTATTGCAAAAAACGTCGAAAAAACTCGAACGACGAAACAAGTTGAGACTGTCGATAACGAAGTTACACAGAGTAATCGGTTTCGTTGGAATCTCGATTGATCGGAGTTTCAGCGATGAAGATCACGAGGTTAATATTTCAAAGTCTCCAATCCCTGTAACAAGAATCACAAATTATTTTCCCGGATCGTGTTCCCAGTTATATCTAAAAGAGTATTTCGCGTAGCGACAGAAAAACGTGTAAATAATACGATAGAATAATACAGGATATAAAAAAAACTTTTTGAAGAAAAAAAACAAGAAAGGACTTCAAAACCAAACACAAAAAAGTGTAAAATAACTTTTCTTTCGAAAGTCGGTGGCTTTGTTTTTTATTTCATTGACTATGGCCACCAACTTCCAGAAGAGAAATTATTTTACACTTTTTTGTGTTTGGTTTTGCAGTCCTTTCCTTCTTTTTTCAAAAAGTTTTTTTTCCCCTTTTCAGTTTAGATATTCAACAAAAATCTTCACACAATGGTGTCTTTTTGAAAAACCACAATTCTAGTAAGCAACAAAAACGGATCTATGCGGCAACACGAGATATCCATTATTGTTATATACTAAAACCTTCCCCAGAATGTAACGAATACTTTTCTGAAAACCGCATAAAAATCGGTTCATCCAAACGCGAGATAATCGCGGACAAAAATACATACAGGTCGAACTGAGAACGTACTTTTTCGATGAGGTTGAAGTTCGCAACGTTGCGACGCAACGAAAATCATTATTTTTCAATTGATCTATTTCTTTTTCAATATAATCGTAATTAAAACACCTCAATAATTATACAAATCTTTATTGTGATAACATAGAATTCAAATAGAAAAAAAAAATATGTCGCCAAATAATAGATTCAAGGAAATAAAAAAATGTTTAAAAAGTAGGGATTATCGTAGCGATTCCAGTGAAGAACGAAAGCACGGATCGTTCGAGGTTAAGTAATCGTGATCGTAGCGTGAGCACGTACGTGTTTAATTACGATCCGGGAGTAGCACGGTGCGTCGACATTCGCGCGTTTACTGCTTCGCCGTAGCCGGAATGACTTTATTATCGGCAGTCTTGATTGAAGTAGGCGTCTTATGTCCCACAGAGAAACATGCAATCCGCCTCAATGCCGTGGAACAGTTTCGTCCCCCTGCCACCGCCGGGAAGCCGAAGCCACGGTGCGCCACCCCCTCATGGTGCCTTGACCCCACACGGGGCGCCTCATCATCATCCCGCCGGACCGGGAACCGCCTCTCATCCCGTCAACGTTGTTCAGCAACAACAACAACAACAACAGCAGCAACAACAGCAACAACAACAGCAGCAACAACAACGCGAACGGGAAGAAAGAGACGCTCGTGATCGAGAACGCGAAGCTCAGATGAGGGAGCAGCGCGAACGAGAACGCGAACATCTCGCGGTCACCGAAAGGCTCCACAGACAAGCGGAAGCTCGGGATCACGCTGCCAGGGATCATGCCGCGATTGCCGCTTATTACGCGGCCGCCGCGCCACCTACCGCGCAACAGGTAAACATTCGCTTTTTTTCGTCCACGAGTTGACCAACCTCGAATCATCTCAAATTATACGTGGCCTCAAATTCGACCGAAGTCGGATAGTGAAACCCTGATTTTCTACCACTTGGTAGAAAGTATCCTGAGCACTGTAGTTCGAGCAATTCTTGAGAGCCACCTAATGATCGGTTGGCCTTGGAAGTGTTGGCAGTTTAAAAGGGCGGAGTATCTGGAAATATGAGGAATTATAGTCATGTAATATAATCAAATGTTGAAACTTTTTTCAGCTCAAGTGCAAAGTTTATATTTATTCGTGATTGATTATTGGAAGGAATGGAACAAAATCGAAGTGGTAGAAAATTGGGGTTTCAGTGTTCTCGTATTCTCTCGTTTTCTTTTTTGTTTTGGGAAATCTGGAATTTGATAATTTGGGAAACGAATAATTCAATTAATTGATTAAGTCTTCAAGAATGGTAAAGTCATTATTAAACATTTTTTTTAAATATCCTATGGGGAGTGCGTTTGGATGATCAGATTCAATTAGAGTAAAGTTATCGTAATTAACCTTCTGAGTGAATCTGTAGTATATTTACAACATAGATTTTTTTCTATTTCTTCAGAACATTTTGTAACCCATTTTGTCGATGCTGATAGTTTTTCTTTAACCTCCTGAGTGAATCTGCAGTATATTTACAACATAGATTTTTTTTTCTATTTTTTAAGAACATTTTGTAACCCATTTACTCGATGCTGATAATTTTTATTTAAATTCTTGCAAAAAAAAGTTCTGGTTCTCAGGAGGCTAAATTCGACGTTATAAACAACAGATACATTTATACATATTACGGTGAATTTTTCAAAATCTAAGACACATATGTTCGTTTGTTCGTCCAGGTGTTGCGACCATCAAGTATAGGCGGTAAAGTGGATTACTCACCGTTGCCGGCGCATTCGAGAGGCTCGAAATCGTCGCTAACCGTAACGAGCCATCACGAGAAAGCGCCCCCACCGCAGCAAGTGGTGGGGCCACCTCACAGCGGTCTTCCGAAGGCCGAGCCAAACGTGAGCCTGTTCAGTTACCCAAATTATCAGCCGCAGCCTCCTTACATGCACGAGATGAAGGTAAAGAACGACCTTCAGCACAAGAGTGCTGGTGGCAAGGGTATAGAGCGGGATCATCACGGGAGAGAAATGCTGCCGAATCCACCGCCGTTGCTGCCCGATCACAAGAGTTCGGTAATCGTGAAGAACGACGGTAGGGATTTGCAGCAGAAGGTTGTGACGGTTCCGCAGCAGCATTCGTCGAGTCCGAAGATGATGTCGTATTTGAGCGTCCAGTCTGTCGCGCCTTCGATATCGGTTCAACAACAGCAACAGCAGCAGCAACAACAACAACAACAACAGCAGCAACACAAATCAGTAGCTTACGAGTATCGAAGTCCGACGCAGAGTCCTCACCTCCACCATCTCGATGGATTACAAGCGGCTAAAGGAATGTCACCGCAAGTTGGCCATCACACTAGGATAAATTCCGTAGCGCCTCAATTACCGCCGAGTCCTCACGGGCATCCGACTCATCCGCACAATCGACAATCGCCCCACGGTCAGCCACATCCCCATCAGGCGCCACATCCATCGCCACCGGAGCCACGTTACCTCAGCAGGCCCGAGCCGGGTCTTCCCTACGCGCCAGCAAAGTCCCCCTACTCGTATTCCCATTTACCGACGTCATCACCGTCGGCACATTACTCGGCGCCACCGCCCGGCTCAAAACCGAAAGTTAGCAGTCCCGCACCACCTCATATTTACGGAAAACCGAATTCTGGGATAATGACCGGTACACCGGTGTGTCGAGCCTCGGAACCCGCGGTGACCGCGCCTTTGCCGCTCACCTCGAAACCCGTTGGAAGTTCACCCTATCAGCAAGTGCCTCATCATCACGGAGCGCCTCCACCGCCTCTACCACCACCAGCACACAGTAGCCGATCGGTATACGATACGAGAACGTACGCGGGCTCGTTACCAACGACGAAGCTACCACCACCTCAATTGCACGGTTCACCACCGAGCGCCGCGTCAGCACCGCTCACGAGGCCACTCGTGTCGCATCCCGCGCATCATATGAGCAGCCCTCATCAACAGGCTGGTCAACAAATCCAGCATCAACAGTCTCCCATTAACAATTCGGCGTTTCAGACGCAACCGTTGGATCTGGGTGTCGAGAGATCGGGCTCGCCCAAGCGAAAAGCTCATACACCCATCGATCATCATCCCGGTCAAGTGGTCTCACTCGAGATTTGCAAAAAACGAAGAATCGAAGAACCACAACCGCTATCGTTGCAATGCGTAGGACCACCCGTCCTGTCCAGGGTCAGCGAACCCACGCCGCTCATAGCTTCGGCCGCTACATCCATTACAACGGTCGTGAATACCGCGCTTCTCGCCCAACCGACCAACACCCAAAGTCAAGACTCGCGATCGTGGACCTCGCTGAGCCCAGCTCCGAGAACGGACAGCGGTGATGGCTCGATCAGACCCGCCAGTACCGGAAGCGTCGGTTCCTCGTTGAATCCAACGACGAACGCAACACCGAGCACCGCTCCGAGTCCTGCACCTACCTCGAGCCCGGCACCTACCAACGCCGCTCCTAGTCCAGCACCGAGCGCACCAGGTACACCGGCAAAACTCAATCCCACGACTACCGACAGTGAAAAGTCCAACAGTCCGGCACCGAGGCCACCCAGCACTACCAATTATCCCGTACACAAACTGAAGAAAGCCTGGCTCCAGAGGCACTCGGGCGAAGACGGTACCGAGGACACTACCGGTATTGTCGGCAGTGGCTCCTGCGTTATGCTACCATTGAACATCGCTCAGGCACCCTCACAACCTCTCAACAACAAGGAAACCGATACCGCCTCCGTTGCAACCGCTTCCACGACGACGAACAACTCGACGAATGTCACGGCTGCGACCACGACAACTACGACGAGCAATTCATCCAACTCCTCGTCCACATCTACCACCACCACCAACAGCTTACCCAGTGCTGTTAATTCGATACACAATATCGGTAGTATGGCTGTAAATAGCATAAACAGAAGTAAAGTCACCGGCAAAAACGCGAGAAAGTCAATCGTCAAAGATACACTCAATGGCCATGTCAACGATGCCAAGAACAACGCTCAAGAAGACTCCTCGAGCAGCGATCCCGATAGAAAGTCACCACCTAAAAGAAAGCCACCCAAGGTATCTATTACTGCCCGTCTCAGTGTTACATCTTAGAACGGTTGCACGTTGTTATATATTTTTAATTTTTTTTTATTTTTCTGTAACTCTTATGTTCGGCGATATTAAATTGTCTTGACCGTTACGTCGCTTCCGAAATTGAATGGCCGATGCGTTTTTTTTGTTGGTGTGTGTGTGTTTTTTTTTATTTATAAATCGTTATTGGACCAATCGTAAAAGTAACTGTGAAAAGTGTCGATCGCATGCCCGATCGACGGTGAACTTGAAACGTTTGGTTCCCGGTAGCTTTTCTTCAATCAAGCTACATTGTAATATCACACCGACAAGACGAGAAGAAGATAAGAAAAAACGATAAGTTTTTATTCGTATATGACATTTAATTGGAATTTTACAGCAAGAAAGTATTCAGTTCGCTTATTTCAAAGGTCAAAATCAGATCTCAAATTTTCGGATATCTCGTGAAACTGCTGAATGTGATATAGGATATATTAAATTTGGAAAATATTAAATATGAATATTTATTATTAATAAATAAATGCAGTATTCGATTAACGATTATTATTCAATTCCTAGTGCACAAAACCGATAGAATGTTTTTACGTACTGAACGAATTTCTACGAAATTGAAATTCAAGCTCAAGTTTAACCCACTGAATGAATAACGATGTAGCTTGCTTGGGATAAGGTGTAAAATATCGTCGTCTGGCATTACCATTTTAGGAAGAAAATTCACGCGGAAAGTTAAAGTCGACTTTTGAAAAATGTACGAACTTCATTAAAACTTACGAATAGTTCCTTAAAATATACAAATCGAAGTATCAAAATGAATTGCGAAGTTTTTTTGCAATATTTTTTTTGCTAGTTATCTTCTTGCGAAGAAGCTATCTGGAATGGAAGTTATATCATTTTTGAGATTGAAGTTGCGACAAAACATCAGAGTTCCTTTGTGTCGCTATAGAACTTGATAGTACTTTGGTTTGAATTATTAAAAAAAGAAAAGGTTGATTTTTTGATAAACAACGCACGCTTATATTTTTCAAACCCAATTTCTATCACCACAAAATTTGAACAAAATGTCGATTGGTAAAAGATGTTTCGTCGTGCTAAAATATTTTTTATGCGCCTCATTTGAAAAGCACTTTGGTGTTGGTGCGACATTCACGTTTAAAAAAAAAACTCTTCAACAAATTAATTCTTTTAGTAGACGCGGATGTATGCATTCAATAAAGCTATCTAATTTCTTGTCTTCAAATATTAAACCCCTCGCATCAGTTTTCAGTCTAACATCATGATGTCACTTTTAGCGTTTTGTTTGTTACAATTGGGCGAATAAATATTAGTGGGAATGGGCACACAATAAACGCGCTTTAGACAAAGTTATGATTTGTTTGGTTCGCTGCCGGTGACGTATACATCGCGTTTCCACGCCCATAAATTCAAATACCGCGCGGTTGTATTTTCCATCGCGCTCTTTCCCCTCTATCTGACCTGCGCCTCTTCCGGCTCCCCACTCTCGCTCGTCGGCGCGACGCCATTACGGCACGTACGCCAAAATGGTATGCGACTCGCGACGCGAGGTGAATCGAGTGCGTTTAGCGGTAGCCTCGTTTTTTTTTTGTTTTTTTTCTTTTGCCGTTACACAAATCGTACACTTGGTAATTCGCAATCTCGGCGCCCGATTCGATGACGTTCGATCATCGCAATAACGTTGGATAATACAGATATGTTGACGGTACAGTATCGTGTGAAAATTCTACGACACTTGGCCGCGTTGCGTCGCATAACCTTCGCGAGGCGTGCTTCGACCGCGCACGATTGTTACGAATTGCCTAGCGACAAATTGTTTCTTTTGCACTCTCGGGACTTTGCGAAATTACGAATTACACGATTATTGTTAATTATTTATCGACCTTTTTACGTTTAACGGACGATTGGAGCTCGATGTACCCTTCTTTTTTTCTTTCGTTTTTCTCTCTTTGAATTGGCTGGTTTGTTGGAAAAGTGATTATTGGTGATTGCAAGATAGACTTAGTTCGTAGACGCTACAAGAGCATGAACTTCCTGACTACTTAATAATCTATACCCTGTGGTAGGTAAAACGAAAGAAGGGAGCGGTGCGAAGACAGCAGGCAGCCGCGGAGGAACAAAGAAGACGCAAGGAGGAGAAGCAAGTCGGTAGTACGGTCGGCGGAGCACCAAGCGATTCTAGCAACGACAGCGAAGCTGGTTCCGGCAGCGACGCCAATGAACAATTGACCTTGTCTGTGCAATCCAGTTCAAGAGCACGCAATGCGAGCGCTAATTTTAACAATTCACCCGGCAACGGTAAGTTTATTCAACAACTTTGAGAAACACTTTGTTTGTACATATGCAGAGTCGGCGCACCGATAGAATTAATCTTTCCCAACCGTGATCTCGTAATGATGAAATAAAATATTATTGAATAATCGTGATATGTTATTCATGAGCTTTTTAACACTGACAAAACTACAACTCATGAACACCGTTTTGTACCCATCCTCCACTTTCCGCTAATGTTTGGTTGGTTGTGCTTCGTGTGTCGCAGGCAGCAGTAAGGAACCGAGAAAACGAGGAAGAAGACCTAAAACATCCAAGGGCAAAGACGCAGCTGACGAGGATCAACAGCCCCGTCAAAAAAAAGAACGACGAGACGACAGCACATCTAACAGTGGCGGAGGTGGCAGCGGTGGCGGTGGTAGCGCAACGGGTGGCAATGGTCAAGGAGACAGCGATGTTGTGGCCAAGCCAACGATCGCACAATTGAAAAAATCCGGTGCTAGTTGGCTACAGGACGAGGCATGCGTTATGATTTCACGTATCGCGAGATGCCGCGAATGCATGGGAGCTTCGGGGGCGAGTTTGCCTCACACGTTTTGCAGATTTTATCAATTCCGAAGACTTCGCTACTCGAAAAGCGGCGTCGCGACTGTCGCCGGTTTTAGCGATCCGCATACAGACATTGGCGAAGTACGTGTTACCCATCATTTTTTTTTCAAATATCGTTTTTTTGCTCCTTGTCTCCCACACGAGGGAAGTAACGGTGAAATTAATGAATTTTTTTTTAATTATGGTACAGTCTGACCTCTCGCTTTGGCTACCTGGAAAGGAACATCAGGTTCTGAAGTCCGGAGAAAAAGTGGATAAGAACGAGAAGGACAGCACAAGCGAAAGAGGCGACATGGACTTGGAAATGGCTCACATACTGTTGCGTCAAGTTGGCGATCAATTCTGCGATCTTCTCAATCAAGAGACGGGCGCTCTCGCCAGGCACATTGTTGATGGTAGGTTCTCGTACTCCTACGCGCCTTGATCTAATTATCTACTCTCGAAAAAAAAGAAACATTCGACCAATTTGCTGTTTAGTGCTTGAGTATGTAATTGAAAGAAGAAATAGCAATTCTGAGCCACAAATTCGCTGTGAATAATCCAATACAAGAAAAAAATAGATTTTATGTTTCACTAAATATACTTTGGAATTCACGTTTGAAAATTTGATCAGAGAATTCTAGTTAATTGTGCCCTATGAACGATACCATTGCTGATAATCATATGCCGGGCATAGCAAAAAATAAATTACGTTCGGTACGAGTAAAATAATATGTGCTCCGATAATTGTAGCGAGATTAACAGGTCTTGTGGAGGATACAGTTGCATGGAAACGAGTTATCAAGGGTGTCCGAGAGTTGTGCGACGTATGCGAGACGACTCTATTCAACATCCACTGGGCTTGCGGGAGATGCGGCTTCGTCGTGTGTATTGACTGTTATCAGGTGAGCCAATCTTCCCAATTAAATTCGATTTGAACAAATCGTCCGTCGCGAATGAAAATGATGTAAACCTAAAGTATTGAAATCCGTGATAGAACAATACATATCGAGCTTTTTAACACTGAAAAATGATAAACTCGCAATTTTATGGTTCCTGTTCTCCTCGAGTATGCGAATACACGCGCATCTTGTTATTTGTAAAACAGGGACGTAAAAATGGTACTATCAAAATTTGGGGAGAATTCGCCAAGGATCGCGACGACTTTTCGTGGATCGTTTGCAAGAATCGACAAGCTCACGATCCCGAGAGACTGATGCTCACGCAAATAATACCGGGACATACGGTAATTCGTATCGGCGAGCATTTGCACGAGGCTCGCGCCGAATGGGGCATTCCCCAACACTGCAATTGTCCCTTGGCCACGCCACCAGCGCCACCCAACGAAACCCTTCGAAAGCTCATCAGTGGCGATAGCGTTATGATCGCGAATGGCAATGTTGCACACGAGGGTAAAGATCAGGATAAGAAGAGCAACGAGTCGAACGGCTCGTCAGATAGCAAGGCCAACGGTGAGGACAAGAATTCACCGCTGAACTGGTTGGCCGACGTGGCGCTCCAGAATCAAGAGAAAAACGACAGCAATTCAAGCTCGGACTCCGACGAGGATCGGGACGGTAATTACTCGACTCTGAGGGAACTTCTAATCAGGCCATCGAACAAACCCAACGGAACTGGTTCACGGTCTAATTCACCGACGAACAATAGCGCTGGGGCGAATTCCAGCGCAAATTCCACGAGCGGTGGCGGCTGCAATACGACGCAAAACAGCGGCGGAAGAGCCGGCAAAAAATCGAAGATGGATACCCTCGATGAAGTAATCTCGAGCGTTATTGAGCACAGCGCGAAGAAAGAGAGAGACGGGAGTATGGAGAACGACGAGAAGCCTCGCGAGCTCAAACACTTTGTACGACGTTACAAATGGGCGCAAAGAGGTCGGGAACCCCTACCCATAAGAATAATGACTCTCACCGAGAGCAAGGGTCTCTATCCGGATGTACCGCACTCGTGGCTTTGCGACGGCAAACTCCTCAAACTCAACGATCCCAACAATCCCAACAATTACAGAATATTCCAAGATCAGTGGAAGAGAGGACAGCCGGTTATCGTCTCCGACGTTTCCAAATCCCTCGACATGGAACTCTGGCATCCTGACTCGTTCGCACGAGACTTCGGCAATGACAAAAACGACTTTATCAATTGCATGACTGGCAATCTTGTGCCCAATCAACCGATGCGCAAGTTTTGGGAGGGTTTCGAGCACTTCTCGAAACGACTGAAGGACGAGCGTGGAAATCCCATGCTACTCAAGCTCAAAGATTGGCCACCGGGTGACGACTTTTCGGAACTCTTGCCATCACGATTCGCCGATCTCATGAAGGCACTTCCGCTCTCGGAGTACACACACAGGAACGGTCGATTGAACTTGGTCAGTCGGTTACCCGAGCGTTGCGTACGACCGGATCTTGGACCCAAAATGTACACGGCGTACGGTTCGGCTCTCTATCCCAAAAAAGGCACCACTAATCTTCATCTCGATATCTCGGACGCGGTTAACGTTATGGTTTATGTGGGAATTCCCAAGGATGGCGATAACGACGAACATGTGAAAGGTATGCTCATTTCACTCTTACCTTCATCGATATTGCTCTCGATCCATCGTTTCTTGTTAATGGTCGAACAATAGCGTCTTTAAACTTGATATTTAACAAATTAATAAACACGGGAACTTTTACACTTTGATTCTTCACGTTGTACACGAAGAAGCGCGCAACGAATTTTTTATCATTTTTTTTTTGTCTATTCAAAATGCGACCCGCAACCGGTCTGTACAAAATTATATTTTCATAAAAATTCCCGGTGGAACGATCATTTTTAATCATCCAGATTTGTACAAATCAATATTGAAGAATCATTTGGTCACTTGCATTAAACAACATTCTCACTCGGGTATTAATCTGTTTATAGAAGCGCTCAGGGCGATAGACGAAGCAGGCTGTGATATATTAACGCGTCGCCGAGTACGCGAGCGCGGCGAAGCACCTGGTGCCCTGTGGCACATCTACGCAGCTCGTGACGCCGACAAAATACGTGATCTCTTGAACGCTGTCGCGTTGGAACGAGGAGCTCGTCTGGAACCCCACCACGATCCCATTCACGATCAGAGTTGTTACCTCGATGGTCCATTGCGGGAACGGCTCTACCGCGAGTACGGTGTTGAAGGGTAAGTTTCCAAAGTCCCTTCCGCTTCTTCACCTAAAAAAAGAAAGACGTTTTCGCATTTGAGTGTTCCATAAGAAAATAAATTAAGAAAATGCTTGGTTTCCATTATTGGATACACGATGAGAACGTAACAAATGTCAAATTTTTTTACGAACAGATACGCGATAGTCCAATGCTTGGGAGACGCAGTTTTCGTACCAGCCGGTGCGCCCCACCAAGTCCGAAATCTTCACAACTGTATCAAAGTAGCGGAGGACTTTGTGTCACCAGAAAATGTATCTCACTGCTTTCACTTGACGCAAGAGTTCCGAGCACTGTCGGAGTCTCACATGAATCGCGAGGACAAGCTGCAGATAAAGAACATTATTTATCACGCGGTGAAGGACGCGCTGACGGTGCTCGAGAATACGAAAGAGGAAGTATTGGCGAAACAAAACAAGGCCAACAACGAGGCAAACGACAAGGAGGAGACGTAGCGTTGAGCCTCGCTGTGCGGATCGCTAGATCTCAATTGATCAATTATCTGATGTGAAAATCTCGCTCCGCGGAGCGAGTGCGCGATGTAGCATCGCTGACTCAAGCGATGCTTCGCCACGCGGCCTTTCGGTGCTCCGCCCCGAAAATGCCCGGAGAATTCATGCAACAAAATTGGACGAGGCATTGGAGAGGGAGAGAAGATTCGAGAGGGAAAAGAATGCGATGCACTCGAGTGTACGCGGTTACTTGTTGTGATATTTGACGAGAAACGAGAGAGTTGAATGTTTTTTTTTTTTTTCATTCGATTGGCTGAGCCAATAAAGGTCGTTCGTTGTTTCAACATTTGAGTTTCCTCTTGTCGCCTAATGATGGCTCGCGGACACCATATGTTTGTGGTTATATATGTCCTTCGTTTCTCCATTTTGTTTTTGGCTCTCACTCTCCCTTTTACTCTCTATCTCTCTATCTCTCTATCTCTCCTAGTGTCCGTCTCGACTCGAAACGCGTCAAATCTCGGACATGAAGTCCGAGAGACTTTGCGACGTTTCAAAATTCTTTTTTTTTTCTTTGGATATAAGCGGATCTCTCGTGATCCCTGCGTCCGACACAATTGTGATACCAGAAGAAGGTCTTTGGATCATACGTCGTTTGTAATTAATTAATATCGTGCCTGTATCCAATACACACTATTGTCTATTCTATAATAAATGTAGATAATCGATAATGATATAACGTAAAAGAAGAAAAAGCAGCACGAAATACCTACCAGAACAATCGACGCCGGACACACTTGTCTCTGGCAAGTCTTACTCTTGTGCAATTGAAAGCGACGCGACGGATTATCGTTTAACAGCGAACAGTCATGGCCGCCGTCGTCTTAATCCCTCGGTGTACTTGCATCGTCAACGATATATAGCAGTGGGATTTGTAGGGGGGAAGCGTAAAAAAAGAAGATTATTGCAGATGGAATAGGGACCGATACGTTTACTCGTACGATCTTCGTGCTCCGAATAAAACACTCTCGCGATTGTACAATTCAAACACTGCCCCTTTTAATCGTGATCCATCAGAACTGATTCGATTGTTATTGTATTTTTAATGCTTTTGTTTTTTTTTTAATTTTTTTTTTTATTAATTTCCCAATCGGAAAATTCATTTTAGCGTGCACAATCGAAAGAGTGCTAGTTACTTTTTGCCTTTTCGGTCCGAGAAACACGTGCCGTCCGTACAAAAAGAGCACTGTGAACAAAAAGTTCGATCGTTCATATCGCGTGTCATCGTATTTCACAATCTCGGCTCGTTCACACGTACACGACAAAGAAACAAAGAAAACAAAGATCGATGAGGCAAACCTATCGGAAAACACGCCCTGGACTTGCCTGCCTCTCGCGGAAATAGTTTCGAGGCGCTTCGCAGATCAGCTAAAATAGAAGCAAGAATTCGAAGGTGTAAGATTCAGCAAAAAATGCAACAAAAAAAAATGAAAAAATGTTTCCGTGTAATCGATTTATTAAGTGCCAATGTTGATCGATGTGGATAGTTGTGTGGACGCGGTACGGCAAGACTTCGCGCGTATAAGTGTATAAAGATTTTTTTTTTTCGTAGCGGAGGAACCGCCAACGACCGACCGAGTTCCTATAGCGTTCAAACGGACACTGCAAACCCTGATGGTTATAAACATCGTCATGAGTCGAAAATCAATGACATTGCTATCCGTGCATTGATTTTTTTTCATTCATGATGATTCATTCGAGTCGAATAACTCAGGGTTTTGTCCCACAAATAATGCCCTTCTTATGTTTGAGCTTAATAACGACGAGCCCCCTAATGCCCTCGCGTATTGTTAGCCTCTTGCTCCCCGGCTCCTCCGAGGCTCGCGTCGGTCATCGGAGCTCTCGCTGGAGGATGCCAAACACAATATTTGCGGTCTACGACGGAAATATTGAAGAAACGGAAATGAGAAATAATCCCGGAATTCGCAATTTCTTTGATCTCAACAATATGTCGAGCAACAACGACTTCATAAAATAATATTTAAACGAGTTAACATTCACTTTTTCTAGTGAGTACACTCCCCACACACACACAGAGACACACAGACACAGCAGGCGCGTGCGCGCGCACACTGCAGATTAACACGTATTACACGTACACAATTGTAACGAAAATAATTTGGACGGAAAGAAGATTGACTTGGCGAAACAAACGGAAAGCTAAGAGTTGTATAAAATTTTAGTAACGTACTCTGTGTACCATTCAATAGCACCAGGCAAAAGTACTCGTTTTCTTGTATATATTATTATTATTATCATTAACAAAGAAAAATCGTTCATTTATATACACACATTATATGTATAGACTATACATATATAAATATGGAGATGAAAAAAAAAACATGGATGTAGATTTAAGCGCGATACACACTCCAGCCCACATAATGAAAAGAAAAAAAAACGAAGTTAAACTAAAAACAAAAAACGGACACTTGACACGCGTAGTTAGGTAGGCTATTATCCTTATCATCCTTATTATTATCATTATTACGATTCATTATTAAGGAGGACACGATATTTAAATGCTGCTCGATATACCGAATATGAAACCGGTAAAACGCAGCGTAAATTTAAACGAGTGCGATAGTCGAAAGAAAGAAAAGAACAATGAATAAAGCAGCGAGTGCAAGTGTGTAAATGAGATGGCGAACTGAGAGATAAACGATCACGGACTCTGTCTCGCGGAGAGGGCGCGGGGCGGTTATATTGTAACGAGTTGAATATAAATATAATGTACAGTCCATATTAATATTCGAAGCTAAACGAGAGGAGAATGAGAATCATGCCCAGTGTCCTACAGCCACCGCAGCCGCCCTTCACCCTCTCTCAGTCACGACAGTTAAGAACCGCGTGCCGGCGGATCTGAGTATAATTTTTTGTACTGTGTAAATGTAAGAACATACGTTTGAATAAAAAAATGTTTATATTATGAAAAAATTAACCCGATTAGTTCTCGGCAAATTTCTTTAATACAATTTTCAGGTTGCATGCTCCTGATGTTTTTATTGCCAGTAATATCTTTATCGATTTTACTATCAATCTTACTGTTGTTATTATTGTCAAATATGAATACGGTGGGATGGATTAAAAAAAGTATTTCGAAAACTGCGGATATTTGTGATATTGAATATATCTTCCATTCATTCGTAATAATTGGCTTATTTTTTGTAACGTCCTGCAAAAAACGGACGTTTGCACCGTAGATTTTGGAATTTTAACGTAACTTACGAGCTGTGAGGAAAAGAAGATTTTGATGGAACTGTATGGAAAATTTTCGAATGGTATCTTCAAAGTGGATGTTTCACTCAAGAGAGTTATAAAAATATATTCAAAAAACGACTGTTATGAATTAAAAAGGTTCTCCTAGATAGTTTTTATGATATGGGGATTATTTGGGAAGATACTAGTGGCCCCATCGCACGGCGGCCCCAAGAAGTAAAAAACTAGACGACGCTGAGCCAAATCGGTCCAAATTGTTGAT
Organism: Ophioninae sp. B BG-2022a; assembly: GCA_030522765.1. Lineage (NCBI taxonomy): Eukaryota > Metazoa > Arthropoda > Insecta > Hymenoptera > Ichneumonidae > Ophioninae sp. B BG-2022a. The sequence goes on from JAPYZJ010000650.1 coordinate 17,711, forward strand.
ACATCAGGGTTCCACTCGCCGCGTTAACATAACGGTTTTTGTAAGTTGACATTTTTTTTCTTCGGCCAACGAAGAAATTCTTCCATTCTCCTGATACATACAGTTTTCTTGTGCGATACTTCAGTGACGGCATTAACACAATATACTCGAAAAATATGAACCCAACGGAACAATGTGTCAAGCTGTCAAGTAACTGCAGCATGCCACTCATCGGAAGTAAGGACGCAGTGAAACAGGATACGAAAATATTGTTTGCCGATTAACATTCTTTTGTTGTAGTCGATCAAAATTACTCTGAAACAAAAATGTCGCTATTAAAAATACTTTATAGTCGGTATTTGGGAAATTGAGGACTCGAGTCCCATATTTTCGAACATACGAGACCAAATGATCTGGTTAGCATGTGCATTTCATTAAGCAGGGATTTTTACTTGTAGTGGACGATCGTTATTGACAATTTCAAGAAACAGCAAGTTTGAGCAGGGCAATTAACGTGGTCTAATATTTTGCAGTTGGAACGTACAAAATTGTAGGAAGCGAGACTGTACGCAATGTCTTGGACGAAGCACTAAGAGTCGGGTATCGTTCGATCGGTGAGTATACGAATTGGATTATTAGTATACAAAAAACAATGTCATTGGGAACTCTTAGACTGAAAGTTCATTTGCCTTTTGGTTTTTTTTCAGATACGGCTGCCGTATACAGAAACGAAGAAGATATAGGTCATGCGTTACAAATATTGTTACCTAAGTACAATCTGACTAGAGAAGATATTTTTATTACAACAAAATTGTGTAAGTGATTGATATCTGCATTCCGGCAACCAAAAATGATTGAAAAATGTTTTTTTTTTATTTTGTCATATGCTTCAATAATTTCACAGCTCCCAGTGACCACGGTGATTCAAAGAGAATCCGGAATGCTGTTAAAAATGCTCTGACCTCGCTCGGTATTTCCTACATCGACCTGTTCTTGATCCATTGGCCCGGCAAGTCAGGAATTCCAGAGAGTTCGGACATCAACGGTGAACTGAGAAGTCAGACTTGGGAAACATTAGTGGAATTGAAATCACAAGGTCTTTTGAGATCCATCGGGGTCTCAAATTACAACGTGAAGCATTTGCAGCAGCTGCTAAAAAACTGTTATGGAACAAAGCCAGCAGTCAATCAAGTAAGCCGCTTGTTCCTTCGATTTTTCATGGATATTGCAAAAGATAACCATCGAAGCTGGGACTTGTTAAAACCACAATTCCTTCTCAGGTTGAATGTCATCCTCACTATCGTCAGACTGATTTGTTAAAGTTCTGCGAAAGAGAAGGAATTCATGTTCAAGCTTACTCGTCTCTGGGTACTAGCAGTTTCAAGTCATTGCTGAAGGATCCTGTAGTTTGCAGAGTTGCGGACCAATTGGATGTTTCATCAGCGAGAGTTTTACTGAAATGGGCTGTGCAGCAAAACATAGGTAAACAACCGATCCAAGTCTCGCGAAACCCAACCCCGAACACATTCTCAATGTTTGATTTTCAGGAATTATTCCAAAGGCTGTGCAGAGAGTTCACATACAAGATAACTTTAAACTGGACTTCAACATCAGTGAGGAACAAATGTCCGCACTGTCGAACTTGCCACAAACGAAATACGCTTGGGATCCGGACAACGTTTCGTAAAAAAAGAAGTCACTCGTTGCAAATCACTTCTTCCCTCGTCCACCACTACCGTGAAGAAATATCTTCACAACAAAAAAGCAATAAAAATGCTCGACTTTGCAAATGCCGTTTCACGATTGTGCATCGACAAATACGAGTCTATGAAGAAAACCGGCAAGCCCGGAAACACCGAGTGGACGGTACTAGCCGGTGTTATTTTAAAAACCGCTGACAATGTCCTATCTCTCGTGTCATTAGCGACCGGAACAAAGTGTCTTAGTGGCGTTGAGCTTGTTAAGACAAAATTGTACGAGATCGGGGATAGACTAAGCGATTCCCACGCCGAAATTTTGGCCCGGCGTGGATTTATCCTTTACCTTTATGATCAAATTGACTTGTTACTGTCGACGGGAAGCAGTGACATTTTTGCAACGAATACAAACGAAAAAATTGAAATAAAGCCGGGCGTTTCGTTTCACTTTTACTGCAGTCAAACTCCTTGTGGAGATTGTTCCATAATACCCATCAACGAAGGTCAGGCGTGTGATAGTGAGGTTCCTGCGAAAAAGCTGAGAATATCAGCACAACATTGTAGCGACAAGGACTCTATATTGGCCGATAGACCGTTAATTGGTGATATTCATAGAACTGGGGCGAAATGTCTGCCAACGGAAACGAAACAAGACTCTCGCTTGTCCGGGATGGATTATCACGTTACGGGACCGTTGCGTACAAAACCCGGACGGGGCGATCGTACGCTGAGCTTGTCGTGTTCTGACAAAATAGCCAAGTAATCTCAAGAATTTTTTCATTCGGCTTCGATGCACAGATTTATTCGGTTTTTGACTCTGGTCGCATTCCAGATGGATCGCCATTGGTATACAAGGATCATTACTGTCGTTGTTCATAGAGCCTTTGCGACTGAAATCAGTAATCGTCGGCGGAGGATGTCCTTTTTCCTACGAAGCCATGGAACGTGGTCTTTATAAACGATTCGGTGATAACCTCAGTGGGCCTGATATCTACCAAGCGGACGTAACGTTTTCGCATAGTAGAAACTTGACACGATCTCATCCTTGTCCTTCGAGTATCGTGTGGTGCAACGTTCGTGACAGGTGTGATATACGAATTCTATATCCTTTAGAAGTCGTCGTTTTTTTCGCCAAAAAATATATATGATTATGATTTTGTTAGGAACACGGAAGTTACTGTAAATGGTCGTAAACAGGGAGCGACGAAAAGTAAAAAAGGAAGTAGTTTACTTGTCAGCAGGAGATCATTCTTGAGAACTTTTTTTAAGATTGCTGACAAAAGTCCACTCTTGAGGAATGCACCGCAACATCCGAAGAAAGTTTTTTATTATCACTGTAAGCAATTGTGCGATTCGTATCGAATGGAATGGACACGCTTGAAGCGTACAAAGTTTTACGCTTGGCCGGACAAGCCGGCGATTCTCCAGAATTTCGCTCTTTAACGAAATTCAAATCGAAGCGAATATATGATTTTTAATAAAAATCGTTTAAACGAAGAATTAAATATGTAAAGTGAAATTCTAAAGTGTTCAGATCCATTGGTTTGAGTTTTTTGTAAAAAAAGGATATATATATTTACACCTGTATTTACATACAAAATCATGTCTTTTCGAGATTTGTATTTGTATTACAAAATGCGACGACTCAAATTTGTGTATCCTATACCGATGCACGTGAGTAAAACTTGTTCTCGCACAGTGTCGTCCTCGTCCTCGTCCTCATCTTTCGCTGGCTCGAGCTTGAACACGATTCCGAAGAAATCGCGGAGATCTCGAAGAAATTGTATCCTACGAAAAAATGTCGAATATTTAATCATACGAGATTCATGGCCGAATATACTTTCGATCCTTGTCCTCAGGATGGGGAAACTCACATTGCCGGGGTCAGAGGACCAACGAGCATTTTTGATACATCTTTCTTTCCCAGTGCCATGAACAATGCAGTCATACTTTGGAACGGCGAGTCGACACAGCCATTCCTATAAATCTCGTCGATGAGTTTGAGGGCTGCCTCCCTACCCAGATCTTCCGGCACGCAAGGCAACGATCCAGTAGTCATCAATGGTGAAAAACAGTCGCTACCAAAAAATATGCCATTGGTCGTCTCCGCAGTTAGACTTATACCAAAACCTGAGGAGAACAAAGCGTGTCAACCTATGCATTCGACAAGGCTACTTCGCCAATTTAAATTGAATCGTATACAAAATCTTTTTATAGGAGCTTTTAGTACATTTTTGAAAATGAAACGTGGAAATACTAAGATGGTTCTGAATCTAACATGGCAATACTACCCGTGCGGTATGTAGGTCATGAACATATCTGTCCTCTACTTTACCTGGAGATTTCCCACTCGCAGCACCACGACAATGATCCGTATGAATGTAAACATCAGGGATGAATTTCAGCAAGACTTCCTTTGCGGAATCAACCATGCGATTCGCAATTGCTGGAGAAACTCTGATGCTACAGGCAACCCCACGTATTCTTTTCACCATGCCGCTGTTTTGGATTTGTACAGTCTTCAGATTGCGATATATCGGACATTTAAAGTGTATCTCACCACCGCCTAGCGGTGCAGCTCCGCGTTTGCGAATAGTCAATTCTACATCCGTATCTATCATCAGAAACTTTTTGAGGACTGGTATGCCCGCGGACTTTACTCTGTCGATAGATGGATCTTGACGAGAAAAAGAAACGACACGGATCTAAAATTAATTTTTTGGATGGTTGACGGTTGTCTTGTGCTTTTAGAAAAGGGAATTAGTTTGCCTTCTTACCTAAAGTATTGTTTGTCACTCCTCTCAATTTTATGTCTATTGCTTTCTTGCAAAAGGGTGCCAGAGCCATTACAGCTTCAAGATAATAAGTAACGCTGCGTTGTAGACTGCAGTCATGTTCCAAGTCTCCGCCGACCAACAGGCCAGGAGAGTAGTACAGGCTCGTGCCGGTCTCGTTGAGTTCAATTTTCGTCCCATTAGTGAGTCGATCCAGCAAACGAATCAAATTTACTTCGTACTCTGGAAATTAAATTTATTAATAACAGTAAGCGATGTCTAACAGAGGATTCAATGTTTAACTATTAAATTTCATTTAATTTACGGAGTTCCTAACCTCTCAATCCTGGGTCATCGTCGTTCGTCCGTATATCCGTTATCCTTACGGGTTTTCCGGATAGTGTGGAGAGCAATAAACGATATTTTAAGTAATTGCAACCCTCGTATAATACAATGTGTTTGTGTGTTTTCGCCGGCATTGTTAACGCGTACGAAATCTGGGCTGCACGTGGTGTACGAAACAATAACAGCAAATGAATACACGCTAATAGGATGGAGGCATGAGAAATTACGACAAGCTTTTGTTACCGTAAATTATCCGGGCGAGAATAAAATCAGTACTTCATGACGGTAACTTATTGGTTCAAAAATTGTCCACGTCTTGACTGCGCATGTTCCATGGAGACTGGAGGAAGATACGATCCTCTTCCATCTCCCTCGCACGACAAGCATATATGTGACTCGCTTCACGAGGTCTTAGTCCGGTGGCGCCATCTCTGTGAGAACAGGTTTTTTGCTGTGTCTACTGTTTTACCCTAGACTCCATGGGCAGCAGTTGAACCGTCGCGTCGATGTTTCGACGTATCATCAACAACGTCAGACGTACATAGAAAGACAGTTCTTATAGGCGGCTTGAAGACAAGTATTCTGCGACCCAAACTGCCGCCTGGCGGTGTCACGAGCGACCAGCTGTTTCGGAGGACCGTAAAGTTAATATCCCCGCCACTTTGAGCAATCGACTTTTTTTACGAATCGTTAATATAAGATATACAAGGTGTCCAACGACGGAATGGCATGCGTGAAATCGGGGGTGAGATTCTCAGTACGATGGATACACAGCAAAAAAATCGTGTTTTTTACGATTTTCTCATGGAAATTTTGGGTTTTGCGGGAAATGAAAGGTAGATTCGTGCTCAGGGGATCAAATTACATCGAAATGGACCAATAAAAAAAATATTAAAAATTCAAATTTTTTTTGCATTTTTGAGGGACAAAAGTTGTTTCACTAAATTATCGATAACTTTTTTTCCTCTAGGATTTGGCACTCTACTCTGTGCTCAATCTCTTCGTTATGATTTTCTCTTCAAAATGCTTTTTTAAAAATTCACATCCGATGATTTTTCGATTTTTGGCAGAATTTCAAAGTTGGACCATCGATTTTTACCAATTTTTCCATACATACCCCTTTGCCGCTTTTTTTGCCATTTTTCAAGTGGGCTTTCCGGGGAAACTATACGAGGTATCGATATAAATCCAACGCCATTATTTAAGTCAGGCAAAAACCTTTTCCAAACACACCAATTAAATCTCCATCGCATAGAAGAAGCCTACTCTACGACCTTTTGAAATATCGTGATTTTGGAGATTTCGGAAAAGTGGCCGGGGAAGTCGAAAAATTTTTTTTTCGTTCCAAGACTATTAAAAGGGTTTATTTAATCGGAAATTTTCTGCTGATTACGAATATGCCAGAGTTTTTCCTGAAAGTACAAAATTAGACTGGGAACATGCAAAAAACGTTTCTACAATATTTTTTGACATTTTTCCCTAGAAACGGAAAGTTCAAGGCGAATTAAATGGTGGATTTATTGGAAAATTAATAATAATTCAGGGGTTGATCTGGAAACCATACATGCTTGTATCAATCGACTCAGAATTTCACCCCCAACCCCCGATTTCATGGATGACTTTCCGTCTCGGGACACCCTGTATATTATAATACCTATAAGAGGAAGCAGGGCTCGACTATGCCGCCAAGCATAACATCTACAAGAGTAAGCGGGCACCATTATTCTCCCAACGTTTATGCCCACAATAGAAACGAGAGCAAGAATGAAAACCACCGTCAGCGCCGCTACTCGAGCACTACCAATGGGGGTAGCCCCCAGCAGAATCGGCACATATAATCCTTAAGAACTGTCTTTCTATGCACATCTGACTTCGTTGGTATCATTTAAAGATAGTGCGGAATTATAAGAAACAGCAATTTTCGTATCAGTCTGACATTGAATAAAACCACGATGGATATATTAAAAGCGGAAATAATGCGAAAACGAAAGCAACTCGAGGAAAGTAAGATGGTGGTAAGTAAAACAAGATTTCTGACGGATCTTCGCGCTATAACCTCTTTAGTACGTATTTCTCGTAAACAGCGTTCTATCAACATTTCCAGAACGAGAACAAGAAATATTTCAAACGTGGTGAATTGCTTTCGAAAGAAATTGAGACGTTGAACAAGAACGGACAGAACAGTGATGCAGTGAAGAGTAACGTCGACCAACAGCAGACGCAATCCAGTACAAACACATCCGAACACTTGACTCTGTCCAGGCCCGAAGTCATCAGAAGGCTCCGCGAGCGTTGCGAGCCAATAACACTCTTCGGCGAGTCTGAAGTCGATTCCTTTCAAAGACTGCGAAAACGCGAAATTCTCGAGCCGGAAGTTAACAAGGTAAGTTCTAGCTAGCCATAACACATTGGTAATCCTTTGTTAGCGGGTTCTGTTGATTTGCCAATGTATTTCCTTCAAGGGCTTCCGGAACGATTTCCAAGAGGCTATGGAACAAGTGGATCAAGCGTACCTCAACGAATTACTGACATCTTCCAAGTCGAACGGACGCGACAGACAGGGTGACGTTAATGTGCCTGACGAGGGTGTAACTTATGACGATCTGCAGAAAATGTCTATCAAATTGAACAAGGGTGACCGTGACTATGACATGACAGTAATAACACAGTTCCTCCAGTTCTTGGTACAAATATGGGGCAACAACTTGAACAGTCGAGGTACGGCTGAAAAAATGAGTACTCGTGGGAAAATGGCAAGTGCTACGTACGCCCAGACGAGGGAATACCTCAAGCCACTGCTAAGAAAGTTGAAAAATAAATCCTTGCCTGAAGACATTACTGACAGTCTGACAGAGATTGTGAAACATCTCCTTGAGCGAAATTACATATTGGTAAGTTTTAAAAGCTATTTCAGATTACAGAAAGTTTTTTCAGTATTGGAATAAACCAGCGCTAGACCTGGCCTAAATTTATCACGAAGTTATAAAAGTGATGCTCTTCTCGACTTTCTCGATTTAATTTATAAACGACTCCTGTGCTGTATGGCAATCGATTTTTTAGGCTAGCGATGCGTATCTACAAATGGCCATTGGCAATTCCCCCTGGCCCATTGGTGTTACAATGGTTGGTATTCACGCGCGTACTGGAAGAGAAAAGATTTTTTCGAAAAACGTGGCACACGTTATGAACGACGAGACGCAACGGAAGTACATACAGGCGTTAAAGAGGTTGATGACCAAATGCCAAGAATATTACTCCACGGATCCGTCTCGATGCGTTGAATATTCGAAAATTTAGTCCAGCACGATTCGGACACAACCACATACTTGTAAATAGAACATTCATGAAATCATGTGTACATATTTATGCAGAATTCTAACCGTGCGTAATGTTTGTTCGAATTCTCACCACCTCGGGGTATCAAAAAGTTATTTCGCTATGTGTCTAAAGACTCGGATACATCGAAATTAAGTTCAATAAAAGGTACATCAGACAGAAATTGTTGATCATTGACTCGTAGAAATCTTGTAAAAGGAAATCTATTAGTTGCTATGAGTTATAATAAACCTTTCTGTGAGGAAATGTTTATTTAGCATCCGGATGCGATTTCGGTGTAGCTAATTGGGAATTATCGAAAATTTCGCATTTTTATGCGAATATATATATTCGCATCACGTATATACTCGCTCACGTTTTCTGCATTCCTTTATTAACATCTTCATCAGACGCACAAACTTTTTACGTTAGTGATTGTCCGGAATTTCCAGCGATACCATTGTTGTATACAACATTTTTATCTCGAAATCAACCTTAGGAGATCACACTTGCAATTATAACCAGCTATGCATCCTGCAACGATGGAACAGACTATTTACACACTTTAAATATATTGTCGTTTTTTGTGTATTGCTAGTTTTCAGTACATTGCTTCTTTTCAGTACATTACTTTTAAGGACATTGTTTCTCTTCGGTACATGGTCACTTCTAAGTACATTGTTACATTTCAGTACATTCCAAAAATTAGTTAACAATTTTTATGAAAATCATAGTAGGAGTGATAACGAAAATGTAATGTGAATCTTTCTGAGACTGCACAAACTGAACGAAAATGTACACGCATGTTCAACAGGCAATGAATTTTTTTCGCGGGTCGTATCACCAGTAAATTATTCTCAATTAAATTTGAGCTAACAGCATCAACGAAAGTGAATTAGCGGAATGATCGTGTAGCTGCCGAGTGGTATTGCCAGCCTTAATTATTTTTTGGACAGCTCGTCGGCACGTGCAACCGCAGCTTTTATGGCGTTTATCATCGCGGCTCTGAAAAATTACATCGGAAATAAGCGCGTCTGAATGATCGCAGTATGCGGAGAGAAGGAAATTCAACTACCTGACGCCACCTTCTTCCATCGCGTGTATTCCGCATATAGACGTGCCACCTGCTGAACAAACTTCGTCCTTCAATTGTCCCGGATGTTTTTTGGTTTCAAGTACCATGTTTCCAGCCCCGATGAGCACCTGAGCCGCGAATTTTGTCGCTAGCGCGCGCGGCACGCCGGCCATTACCGCTCCGTCCGCCAAACTCTCGATTATTTGGTATGCCTTCTCAATCAATAGCGAAAAAAAGGCAATAACATTCATTATAATGTGAAATTCGTGAACGAAAATTCCTAAATTCTTTTTCACGACAATGGTGACGTAATGCTGCAATAAGACGATTGAACTCACGAAAGCTGGTCCAGATCCGGAGAGTGCGCTTACAGCGTTCATCTGAGATTCAGGTATCCTCTCGACAAGACCAAGATGAGAGAAAAGCGTGTGAACGAGGGTGCATTGTTCTTTGGTGATTGTACTATCGGGACAATAAACTGAAAAACAACTCGTGTTGGTCGAAGACTCCTATGTGCTCATTAAGATTTTCCTTATATAGGCACATTTTTCTAATACTTCGAAGAAAATTAGAAACCCACTAATTGTATTCGAAGTACAAAGGCTTAATTACGCCACTGAGACGCTACTGAGTATGTATCAACTTTTGCATTTCAATTCACCTGTTACTCCTTGTCCGACCATCAAGGGTGTACTCGGCGTGGTTCGGACTATGTGAAGAATGTCTCTTGAATTAACCATTCCCATTAATAATACCTGGCATGAAATGTTTTTACAAATTATAGAAAGCGTGTACAGTTGTTTTGTCCATCAAGAAAAAACTCAGAGTTATGTACAGTCTTCAATGTGTCTATCGTCACCCCAACGAGCATGGACACAAACAGTTTTTTATCTAGGGATGGTGGAACAATAATTCCTTTGAGGCTTCGTGATACTTCCTCAAGCATTTGAGGTTTTACCGCAAGGATAACTATGTCGCAATTTTCCACAATATCCCTGTTCACTTGACTGGTTGAAGTACCCAACTCTCTCCAGTACTCTAGGGTCTCCAGTGTCCTTGCTGATACCCATACGTTCTTTGGGTCCAGGACATCTGAGAACATAAGACAATGTAAAAGTTCAGATAAGTTATCTTAGATTGTGATAAATCAATGATTATTGAGATTTTTAAAAAGAATCACAATCTATGTGGCGTATGATATAGATGACTTCTTCGATCCGTTCTTCCAATGCAGGATCTTTTAAAGATAAGGTATTGATCTAATTGGACTTGCAATTATAAATTGTTTTATCTACAAATAGTTTGCTGATTATTACCATTTTGGAACATAGATATACAATAAGAGATATGACATTGAACTTTGCAACATTGGGATGCAATAAAAAAAATTTCCTTGCACTTTCTCAAACTTTTTTGGATAATTTGGGACTTGGGAAGTGATGCAAATCTATTTAAAAAATTTTGCTCTGCAATTTGGTGTAAATATGTGAAATATGATTATTGATAATACAAACAAGATATTGAAGAAAAGATTTGTTGCGTTTCAACACTGCATTCGGTGCTGTTTGCTTTACTAGTTCCTGATGTGGTTTATAAGTTAAACTATGTTGACTAAAATGTGAATTATTCAACTTATTGTGAAATATTCAACTGGTAGGGTTGGTCCTACAATTTACCAAGAATGTGTGAGCTACACCATTGAAAAAACGATGAGAATCACACGGTTAATTAATTATAATACAATTATTTTAATTATTGTAATACTTTCCAAAATTATTTCGTACAAACATTATCCACAAGAAAATCGTTCCGCATAATTTTTTGTATTCCGATTTTTTAAATAATTTCTGAGACTGAAACTGAGAAATCATTGAAGTCTTCTGAACATACCTTTTTTTATCAAGCCACCACCAACAGCCTTGGCCATATTACCGCCTCCGATGAAGCCAATTTTCAGCGACGTTAAATCCATCGTTTGCTTAGAATTTTGTATGAACCTCCACGCGCGACGAAAAATTAAGCGAATTTGACGCGCAACTTTAACCTCTAGAGAATCCGTAAATTTACGTAATCGCTATGTCTACATACGTATCTACGAAGTTTAAACGAAATTACCTACAATTTCCGCACGAGAAGAAAACGTGATGCAATACCGAAATATTGCAATATTAGAACCGCCGTGCCAGCACAAGCCGCGTGTCTCCTGTTTTGAACATAAAAGTCGTCACTCTGATAATGAAAACTCTGAGCACGGGTTTGCGTACGACAGATTGGAAACCTTGTCGCGAATTCAATTCGGGTAGAGTAGTGGGAGAAAAATTAGTTGCGGGCTTTTTTGAATCTGTCGAATAGCCAATGTGTGCAACGATCTTTTAGTGTTATCGAGTCCAGTCTGCGAATATGAAAACTTGCGTGAACCGTTTACTTCGATTAGGGTTCATATATCTCGTTATCGATTGCGGAAAAACTAGAGGTGACACGAGAAATCGATACGAATGGAAGAAAGATAACAGAGAGACCAATAGTAGACTGGAATTCGAAAACTAGAACTTATGAGCTTGACCCTAATACCAGTGATTTTCCAAAAATGATGGTCCTTGAATGGCCAACAAATACTGTAACAAAGGTCAATGACCGAATGTTTTTTTAATTCCAAATTGCACTCAGATATCGCATACTCTCGAAAAAAAACTCAAAGTATAGCTATCCCATTAAATTTCCGCTATGCAAATTGGAAAAATTGAATAGTTTTACTCCAATGATCCAAAATTCGCGGTGCCTATGTCAGGTTTCTAAAACCGTGTTTAAAATGGATTTAACCGAGAAAAGAAACTAGCCAGTTATGCCAGCTATTGACATACATCCCGCCAAAAAAAAAAAAAATTATCTGTAAAGCCGCGTACCATTTTATTTTATTTCATGTTATATCTGTACATGTGTAAACGTAAAGAAAATTCATTTTGAATTTTCTTGTACTCTTCACAAAAATTCTCGAACTTACATTATTACTAGAATCAATATGAATCTAGCCTGCGACATTGCGCACTAAAAGCCTAGCCTAAGTCGCCGAGTCCAAAACAAAATGTGTGCGTCCCTGAAGATGATTGAAATATCTTTATAGCTTATCAAGCCGCTTATCGATTCGTAGCCTTGCATCGATGTGTAACATAGCAGACATATACACTGCTACTTTCTTAAATCTCGCCCGAATGTGAGTTAATTTTTTTGTTAACACGTATATTGGATGAAGGCGCAGAGTTCCCAAGGAACCGCACGTGTAAAAAGATCAAAACGGACAAGAAACTGATCAGCGAAGGAAGATTAAATTGTAAATGGACTCGAGTTTTTTCTTATCGGCGCAATGTTGTTAAAAAGCTTACATCCGTACCTTCGAAAACGACTTCGTGGATAAGTAAAAAATTCGAATGCTGATAATCGCGGGCTATTTACACGTATCACAATTTCTTTTTTGTTGTTCAAGCGCAGTTATTCTGTATGGGTGTTCTCCACAGACTACTCGCGACGCAAGTTCTCCAATCTAGCGAGTAGGTCGGCATCCGCGTCTGCACCGGCACCACCGTTTTCTGAAGGCCCAGCCGCCGGTGTAGCTACAGCGGGTTGTTTCGATCCTGCTACGCTTAGCGAACCAGTTGCCTGAGGCAGTCCGGACAATTGATCCGTCAACTGCAGTCCAAGCTCGTCCAATACTTGAGAAACGATCGCGTCGCTGTATCAGAAAATAGAATGTGAATAAGCGTACAATGTTTCGATCCCGATCGGTTAATGTAAATGAAAGGGAGACGGACCTTTCCTCCTCATCTCCTTCATCCTCCATCGCATCGTCTATCGCGTCGTTCATTATCTCCTCCTTCATGTCCATTATTTCTGATTGCTTTTCGAATTCGTGGAGGATTTTTTGTATCTGTGGTAGATTGAGTTGTCTGTGCAAATAACAAAGAATGTTAATTAGCAGTAGGGATATGTTTGGCAATCAAAGTGATAAAAGGCTTTGAAATTTTTTTCTTTTATCGATAAAACGCAACATTCGTATTTTTTCACTCCTTACTATATCTGAGCAAAGGATTCCAAAAAAAAAACATGGAAAAGTATCGAAAACCCAAATTAGTTTAGCACTTTAGCAGGTAAGTGGATCCAAATGTTGCCAACGAGTTTAGAGCAAACAAGGCAATGATGGGTCTATTTTTTATCGCCATGGTAGGAATTCTCTAAACCTCGTACACATTTTTGATTCTCAACCGGTATTTTTGAACTCACTTGTTCATGCTCTGCATAGCTTTGGTAACACCTTTCATAGCTTGCGCCATGGAGTTTTGAGAGCGGAGAGTTTGAATTTTAAGCGACACAGCCTGAATGTTAGCTTTCATGAGCATAAACTTTTTGACGTAACGACGAGTTCTGACAAGGTCCTTGGCCATTATTTTCACTGGTTCCTGTAAAATGGAACGATTAGGTAAAAACATACTTTTAGTGCGCAAAACAAACATTATGACTCACTCACCATTTGTCCCGCCTTGGCCATTTTCTTGATGTCTTCGATTATCTTTTTTTCTTGCTGTTCCATGCGATTTTTCTCACGATCGAGATCGCGCATCGCTTTGTTGAGGGCCCGCTGGTTTTTCCTCAACATTTCCTCCGGGGTCATGCGTTTTCCAAATAACCACTCCATTATTTACGTTCTTTTCTCACTTCATGAACGGATAATCACCAAATCACTCAGATTCCTCTGCGGTACGATACGAATGTCCGCAAACGTCAAAACAAGGGTTATGATCTCCGGTGTCTCCAGTCACGGTTAACTTGATTGACTATTGTCACGTCCAAAATGGCGCTGGTAAGATTCCGCGGGAAAATTTGAATGTATACTTTTTAAAGGTGGTATCCATAAACATCGTATTTCGAATTTCGAATTTTGTCTGCAATTGATGCCTTATTTTACGCTAGTCACAGCCTTAAAGGTAATATAATGAGGGAGGTTTGAAAGTAACCTCAAAGAATCACTGGAACAGGATAAAAAGTTATCGTGATGCGGAACATGGTTCATTGGGTAATTCTATTAGGAATTATGGGTAAAAATGATGATATAAAAACGAAAGAAACGAGTCATCGATATCGTTCCTCTTTGAAGGCAATTCATTTATTTTAGTATGATGGTTTGATATTATTACAGCTCACACGAACATATATACATTCTGTACCGAGCACATTTACATAGTTCTCTTTTAAATACTTTTTCATTTGTTTTAATCGAATAGTCGACATCCAATGAGTCGAGCGAGTTTCAAATGCGCTTAAATAACACGACGAACTTCGCTCGTTGCACACGCGAATAAACGGGGAGATATTTCCTTTCGAAAATGAATATTTCGTTTAAACGTGTCCGGTATATTTCTCGTGACCGCATTTATATTCGTTCGAGCAATTTTCATCCAAAAACAATTCGATAAAACGAAAATCACTTTACACGAAAATACAGCATACTCTGCGCGCGTATTGATTCGCATTTTATCTCGTAAAATGACGACAATACCTCGGCAACTGTTCTGCCTTTGTGTCTTTCCGTCAAGCCCTCGGAATAACGCGTTCATTCGGTAAATTTGATTAACTACTTTCGAGGTATCGTCTAGGAATAAATATGAATTTAAATATTATCTACAAAATTATCATCACGCACGCAACATTCTCCTTTTCTTTGTTCTCCAATCGACAAACCCATTTGTGAAGGGTCAAGTATATATATATATATATATTTTTTTTTATCAATCGTCCGCGTGACGCTGTAAGCCCTTGTCACGTTTATCGCACGTATGGTAAATTCGCGAATACATAATTTTATACGTCAAGATATTTTACAAATTGCTCCCGATTACGAATAAAACTCGGGACGATAATGAGACCCATCTGAACAAAAAGAAAAGAGGAAAGAAACTTCAGGACTCGCTTTGAGGGTCCGATTCTTGGCGATAGTCATCAAGCGTTCTTTTCGATAAAGCAACAGCGCACGAAGAATGAGATATACATGCGTCAGCCTCGTGTGTGTCGATAGAATTCGCGAGAAGTCTCTTTGCTTACATTTATCTTCGATTTGAAACTCGCGCCTCCAACGCGATTGTAAACATTGAAGATACGTCGACGTTTCGCTCGTCGCGCGTGTCACATCGAATATGTGAATAATTGTGTTATAGAGATAGTTCGTGAAGAGACGACGAAACGTGCGTTGTCCTTCTTCGTGTTGGTCGATTTTATAATGGAATGCATTGGAAAATTCTTCGTAAGATATTGACACACGAGGAACTCCCGCGTCGAGTCAAGCCAAAGTTTTTTTACTCCTTACGACGGATTTCATCCGCTTTGCTTTTGCTTCTTTCAGCAACATCTCTTCCTTGCGGAAAAGAGAAACAGTCGGTGGACCAACCGATGTCGAATGTCAGTATAGTGAACGTCAAACGCTCTGGCACAATGAATATCGAAAAACTTTTATATAAAAAACAGAGTTTTATGAGTCTGAAAGGAAACTGAAGATACGCAGTCCTCCGTGACATAAAAAAATCCGGATTGTATATCATGTTTGCGGATCCGATTTTAATGGCCTCCGAGTTTAATTTTTCTTTCGCACTTCTTCGACGAAATGGTTTCGTAGAAACGACTCGTCTGCGTTTCTGACATGAAGTCATTGTTTTTTCTTTCTTTCTTTTTCACTCTCTCACTCTCTCTCTCTCTATCTCTTTCTCTCGCATTGACACTTTCGATTGGTCTCGATCATGTTTTATCGAAACGTCGATTTTTGCATCGAATTTTGTCGATAAAGCGTTTCGAAAATTCGACAACGTTGAGAAGCTAAGCGAGGTAAGTTCTCGGATTTGTCGGTTTGATCGTGGAATCGGAGTTTTCGTCTTCCTTGCTGATCGTGGTTGGCCAAGCTTCCTCGGCCAAACTGCCGTAGCGTTGGACACCAGGGAATGGTGGTCCGGAGCTTTGAGGCGAATAATAACCGCCCTGTAACTGCTGATAATAATTGTTGCTCGGGGTTGAGGCAGCTGCTGCCGCTGCTGCTGCTTGATGGTAGTAATAGTTGTCGGTCGTGGCGAGAACGTTACTATAGCCCGAATAAGAACCATACTGTGAGGATGAGTAGGACGAGGAGTAACCACGCTCGCTCAAACTTCTGTAAGGCCCCGGATGATGATGGGGCCTGTCCTCCTGTCAGACGGGCGTACTGACCGGTGCATTGGTTATGTACTCGATGTCTCCGATACTCTTTACCCGACGATGACGCTTGTTACCACCGTTGATACCCGTCGTCGTCATCGGCCTTGGTGGTAGCTGTGGCGGTGGTGGCGAATTACTCCTTATACTGCTCATGTACTGGCACTGACTCGCCAAACTTCCGGTATCCGATGATGACGAGGGAGACGCTTTCTCACTTCGTGGACGAAGTCCGAACGCACGACTCAGAGAACCCTGGAAAATTTGATACTTTTAACGAATGCCGTACACGCGACGATCACACCTCGTCTTCTTTCCATTTAATGACCTAATTAGACTCAATTTACCAATGTTTCTGATCAATGATATCCGTTCTTAGAAAAAAAAATCATAGTTTTTCAACCAACGATTCGATGACAGAGATGCGGACCTGATGTCGAAAATTTCGTATTTCTATGCTTTTTTACTCTTGGATAAGCTACGAAAGTTTAGAAGAAACACGTCACTCTGATTTTATAAGTACTTTCGTTTATGGAGAACAATTACTTTTTTTAATGAATATATTTTCAGATGACAAAAGACGAAACGTGTTTTCTCTGACTTTCGAGCATTATGCCTCTCTCGAAGATGATTTTGTTTTCATGGTTCCGTTGGGAATACTACGTTAGGCCAAGCAAAACTACGTAAAATTCAGAACCATGTTTCTAAAGTGCTAAGTTGCAGGGCCAGCCTCTCGATACTCGTCAAGCGAGACGAGGAGACTTTGGCATTTTTCGCATAGTTTTATCTAGGTAGTTACAGCACCAAAGATTTTGTCAACATTAGTTTTAAAGGGGAAAAAAAGGTTCCTTTGTACGACTACACGTCTAATTTTTTGATGGTTCACTATGGATACTGATAACTCGATACGTACAATAAATAGCTGCAAACAAGGATCGACTGATCGACAAAAATTAATACAAACAATTGTATCACTCATTTTTTTAGCACGCGGTGCTGTAACTAATTTTATCATTTTTTTTTAATCATACTCACATAGAACAACATTCCTTGTAACGAAACAATGAATTTTGAATTAAAAGTAAAACGCGTCGATGCTTATGAATTATCGATGACAAAAATAGTAAACGCTGAGAAAGCAACGTCATTGTGAAAACGAGGATGGACGATACGATGAACGATAAATATGATCGTTGTCATTTTTTTCCCTCACATCCAAACATTTCCGCTAATTTTTACGGTGTGATATATTTTAAAGCTGTTGGGTTGACACAATCCCGGGAAGTGGTCCAAACACTGATTTTTAATTATACTTTTTTTCATTAAAAAATAAACTAAAATCACTCGTGAGTGCAACCTATAAATCTTCGAATTTTCAGATAAAAGGATTTCCTTTTTATTGACACTTTAACAGTATTTTTTCAAATATTGTTAATTCTGTTGTAGCGAAAAAATTGTAAAATTTTCCAAAAAGTCAATTTCGCAGATTGAGCACCTTTTTCATGCCTTTTTAGTAAAACTCCCATACATCCTCGATGTTTTTCTTCCCTATTTCTCAAAAGTGTCCAAAAATACGTCTAACAATTTCATCATTATATTAAAACCAAATAATCTTAAATTATAAATTATAATAATTAAGATTGCGAGTACGAATATTACAATCATCTTCTATCGTGATAACGTTGGAAATATATTTACGCGCTACGCAATATTCACACCGTTTATCTATCAATGTAAAAAAGAAAAAAAGATAACAGGGGATTTTTCCCTTGGAAACACAACTTTATTGAAAAAGTAATAATAAGTGGAAATTTTCGGTGCTTCCAGTAAACTCGATCTCTGAGTTAAAAAAATGAACGTACAAGAAACGGAGACATTTTACGAAAAAAAAAAACAAATATATATGAAAGTTCATTTTTTTGTAGTCCCATACCTGAGAGCTCCTCCAGGACAACTAGTAAGGATGAGATAGGTCAGTTGAGAACCCAAGCTCCATCCACATTAAATCACATTGTATATTTACACCATTCGTCGCATTTCATGCTTTGATTTTTTTTGTTGTACATATACACATACATATATCTGCATATATATACATACACGTGTATATTTATCAATGATATACGTATATATTTATATATGCGTATGTATATAAGAAAACAACATCGTTTCCGCGATAATTCAATTTGTCATCGCATGTATAATCGATTATTTTGCTATTGTAATTATACGTTTCTGTATACACATATATATGTATACGGAATAATTTACGAAATCCTAAATACGAGTACACTTTTTTCGTCTCTCACACTTTCTCTCCCTCTCTCTCTCTCTCTCGCTCTCCCTCTCTTCCGATGTTATTTTACATACATATAAGGAAGATTCGTGTATGGGTATATACAGTGGTAAGTGCGAATATATATTTTTTTTTGTTCATTGTTGCAGTTTTTCTACGCAAGTATCGAGAGATACTTTATTCGATCGATTTAACAAGTGACTACTCAGTTTCACAGTTAAAAATTACGGGATTTTAAAGATATCATTGAACATTCAATTCTGTATCGAAGCATAGTTTCGAGCTCGAGGGAATATATATATATATTCACTTCGTTATGCCTCACGTTTTCATTTTCGCAACGATTAAAAAATCATTTTTCTATTCGTGAGAATTATCTCGGTACCCGTTCGGACAAAATCGTCGTTGCCGCATACATGACAGCTTAGGCTCTTTATCTATCAGTCTTTAACCATTGAGAAAAAGAAAAGACAATAAATCAACGAGATAATAAAATAATCTAGTAACTACGTATCAATTGTCAATTGAAGACATAAATTATTCATCAATTCGATTTATATTATAACACATCCGAATATCATTGAAGTGGTCAAATATTTCGAGCTTGTTCCGGAATTCCATTGATTTTATAGTCAAGTGGAACAAATGAAAAGAAATTTTCGAAAATGTTCGATATCATAACTCGTCGTTTCTTTTTCTACGATTCAACGTTTCCGGTTGGTCGCCGAGAGTTAAATTTCTTTTTGCGAAAGCTCTCGATTGCGATTTCATACAACTTTTATTTAAGGTCCATGGAGATAGATCGAAACATGGAAAGATATATCGATATCGCTAATTGACACTGTTCCGAGAGCTCTCGCGACTAAAGAATCACGAAAACATTTATTATCGCGTGTATTATTAATCTACTGTTTTATTTCGTTTATCGTTGATAATGATTTTCGTTTCTTTCTTTAACGTAGATGTAGTTTAATGAATGAATGAGTATACCGAACCTTTTTCAGGTAAAGAAGACTGCAGGTCTGCGACGTTCCACAGGATATGCAGGGACAATGACAAATGTTAAATTCATTCGAGCCCATTAGCTCACAGCTACTCGCAACATCTCGCACTCGTTTCTTCATTCTCTCCCTTTTCAGATACTCCAGTTCTTTCTCTCGCACTTCTCTTGCGCTCTCATCGAAACTCGTGATTATGCGTGAAAATGAGGATAATCGAGTTCCAGTTCGCGTGGTCAGTGATAACAAGCGATTAAGGCTGCATGCGATTCGTGCCGATGAATAAGAGCGAGCGATGAAGATGTGAAAGCGATTGGGCGATATCGGCGCAAAGAAAAGAATAACGCATTGACTCGTGTATTTCTGTGCGTTGTTTTGTATTAAAAATCTTCAAACTATTTTAGCTTTTCACTTATCAAATTTTTTTTCTGGGTTTTGTTTCATATCTTTATTGAATAATCAATATGGAGAATTAGAAATATTGGCAGCTTTGATCGAACAAATTACGCTTTTATTAAATTAAATTTACGTAATTATTAATTTATATTACGTAATTAAATCTAAACTTTTAGATATAAACTATGGATATTTTTCATGTTTTTTTAAATAATAGTTTTTGCTTTTGAAAACTTCGTGCACAAAATACATCTTCCTTTCAAGGCATAATGTATAATGAATATCCGTATATTCAATTCATTAAATAATTAGTCTTTTATTGACGCAAATATTTAAAACCCGTTTGAGTGCACAGTCAAAACAATGGTTTCAATTTTCGTTAATTGTATCAATCAAAAGGATACGACCAGCTAATATGATTTCTCCCACTTGTTTTTATTGATATAGTTATTCTTTCAAAAATGTTCAGCAGGAAAACGATTGATCATTGAAAAAAATGATAAATTAAAGCTAATAATATAGCGAATTTATCAAAGTTTTTTTTTCTTAATTCGATGCATCTACGCTGATAACGAACTGGCCAAAACTGAATGAGCAATTTAATTGATAAGAAATTTAAAGCTCATTTGGAATGCTCACGAAAATCGGTTGACGTATTCTGTGCACGGGAAGTTGTAAAAGTATCGATTGTAAAAATGATTAGTGCATCTTTGAATAACAGAAGTTCCCAAGTTTCACGGTTTTCCCGATTTTATCAATTTTATCGATTTTTGTCCAAAATAAACGCACTAGCGTTGACAGAATCGTCGTTCTTATTATTATTATACACGAAAGTGTTGGTGTACGGGTGAGTATTAATAACACATGTAAAGAATAGCATGCAAGCAATTACGAATCTAGAAGAGGCGTAGGCGGTACTTTACCCTGAGGCTCGATCGGCGCCTGTCAATCGTATTCGAGTTGTTCCCAGCAGAGGCCATGTGAAGAGCCGAGAGTGAGCTTTGATGATGTTGAAGATGTAAAGATCGGTTTCCACGTCCGAGACTTCCGCCAGCGCTAACAGTGCTCATCGGGCGTGTTCCTGGATTATTCCTTGGGACGACCTCCAGCTGACTTCTACACAACACACGCACACCCTCATGCATCCTTTTTTTCCTTCTGTTTCTTGTATTTTACTTTTTTTTTTTTTTTTTTTTTCTTTGTTTTTTTAACTTTCGTTTTTGCTCCCGAAATATACCTCGGCAACACCGCGAACACACACACGTTATTGGCAACGAGCTGCAACGAGAAACTATAAAACTATTCGCTCTAAAAAAAAACTCTAAGAGATCTTCGTTATATCAAGAATTTATCTTTTTTTTTTGTTTTTTTTTTTTACGTTTCATTACCGAACTCGCTGCAGCTGCTCGATGCTCATCGAATTCATTTATCATCATAATGGATAATCTAGTCACAACATAAATATACATACACAAGCATTTTTTTTTGTGCTCCATCGATAGAGAAACGTAAGTATATTTACTGGGCTCTAATGCACCCGAGTTTCCTTTTACCCCGCATCCGTTCGTTCTCAATTCTCATTTTATTTTTTCGTTTTTATTATTTTATTTTTTGTTCGTTTGATTTTTTCGTTTTTTTTTTTTTTTAATAATTATTTCATTCATCCACTGTGATCATCGGGAGGTCTCAAAGTTTCGTAAACTCGTTCTCTTCATCGTACACATTAGAGCCGAATAACGGATTTGTGAAAGTTAACATCGAACAGTCAAGAAGAAATATCATATAGTAATTATATATAATTAATGGAAACAAATCCAAACGAAAATAGTTGGCAAAGGAAAAATGAAAGTTCAAATAACGAGGCATATTGGTGTGATCCATGGTCATAAGGTTTTTCGTTTTTTTTTTCTCTTTTTTGTCAGGATCCTTAATGAAATTGTTTCAATTATGAACTGTTTTCCTTTTGTTTCTTTTTAAAATTTCTTTGTATCGTTAATTGAATGTCCGATCAAGGATGACACCATAATCGCTAAATAACGTGTGCTGTACATAGCGTAGTGCAGTGCAGGCAGCAGCTGTGGGCTACGGCTCAGCTATATATCAGAGAGAAAAAATTTACCCGTTGATATCCGAAGTCTCGCGTGTCAATACGTGAGACCACATGGATTTTTCATTTTCAGGGCTATTCTTTCGTTTCTTTTCTTTTTCTTTGTTTGTTCGTACATTTCCGTTATCAATCTAGTGGACTCTGCAGACCCGTCTATAATCGCGTTCACATTAAACAATAATTCATCGGGGATTGCTGCCCGCGATTTACGTTCCGTCTCTTTCTTTTTTTTTTCTTCTTTCTCTTCTCTCTTTCCGCCCTCCTCGTTTTCATTCGGCTCTTTCGTTAGGTAATGAATGTTTGTATATGTACATTATGTCGACTGTATGAGTTATTCGTATCTACGTGTGTGTATTTTTGGTATAACAGGTATATCGTGTGTATATTATTATAGCTGTTATTATTATGATTAGTATCGTTATTATCATTAGTATTATTGTAGTTGTTATTATTATTACTAATATTATTACTATTACTATTATTATTACTATTATTATTATTATTACTGTTATTATTATATAAGAGGAAGTTCGTGGTCAAGCTTGCTTTTTCGTTGACTTTTCAAAAACAATTTGCGCAACGATCGCATTCAATAGAAATTGCGGACACTGCTCGGTACGTTGGAAAAATTAGAAGGCTTGCCAAGCAACAATTTTCAACATGGTCCGAAATGTTAAAAAGCCATTGCAACATGTTTTTCTTTTTTTTTTTTAAGTATTCAGCCGAAAGATGTCGAAGTGGAAATAATGAAATATTTTTACGACATAACCTAATTTTTTTTTTGCGAGAAATGAAACTTTTCTGTACCCGGGTATTTTTATCTCGAATTCGCGTTTACGGAGTTTTCGATGAACGAAAGGGGTCCGCGTGATTGTTTGCGCGAACGTATTACGAATTTTATTGAAAATTTCAGTTCGCGAGTGCCTCTCTGTGAAAGTATAGATTCAACGAAGGGATTCGACTGGGACTTGGAAGCGAGTACGATCAATCGAATTGGGAAGACGAATCGGGTATAAATAACGATAAAACAACGATTTCCGGTCTAACAACGCGATGGCTAGACCACGAACGAAGAACGCAGCAAGTTGTCCCGAATTTCTCGAACTTTTGGGAAATATCTCGAGACCGTTTATATCTCCACATCCGCGCATCAAAAGCTCGATAAAATTTTTATTTCGCGGGATTGTCGTCTGTTAGCAATTCAACGGTTATAATGATTCGGCACGTTTTATCGACGCGTCGATAACGAAATCGTTCCTCGCTAATTGAGGCTTTCGCGAGATTAAAATTTTTCTTTTTTTGCGAACGCTTGGCGGCTTGGCGGGAGAGAGGGGACACCGAAATTGACTCGTTATTCGCGGAATAAAAATGCGTCGTCTGACGGCGTTTCGATCGGAAAGCGTAATGGCACCTCGGTCGTTTTCCTATAAACGGTTGCAACAGTCGCGACATATACGACCCGTCGATATTTGGCTCGAATCCAAATGCCGTTTCCCATACACGATGATATTCACTGTACCCTGTAGAAAATTGCACATTTTCTTCCTTTACGTAGCCAAAATAAATTACGTTTCAAGATAGCGCGACGATTCCGATTTCTTATTGTACTGCGAGCCAAAAAAAGGTGAAAAAAAAAACGTTGTCGTACGATAACTATAATATTCACGTATTTCGCCTCGCGCGGAGTAAATTACGCGGAGGGACTTTGCATATCAAAGTTCAATAATTGACTCTAAAATGTTCACGAAGCACGAAAGAGAAAGTATAAAAATTACGCGAAAGAACGGTTGCGTGTTTTCATGAGAAAAAAAAATCGCGTCCTATGCCCGGGAGGAAATGAATATTTGGGTATCGCGAAAACAAAAATTCCCGCGTATTTTCCACCGAGTCGGATAAATTGCTCGAAACCCTGAGAAAGGCTTTCCCGAAGATATTTTTGTCTATCTATCCCTAATATATATCGTATTCAGACTGTACTTTGATTAAACGAAGCGTCGAGTAAATCGTTCCCTCTAGTCGGCTCGTCATACGTTTACGTATATTCTGCACAATGGAATTGATATACTCGTATTTCCTTCGAATTTATCGTCGGAAACTCGCGTGAAATTCTCGATGGAGAAAAATTCTTTTCTTCCTTTACGGTAGCTCGGAGCTTCTTTCACGAAAATCCTTCAGGCAGAGAATTTGTGCTCGCGTTCGCAAATTTCCTTCTTCTTTTCTTGCCTATCCAAGGATCCTTCTTCACCGCGAATTCGACGAGTTTTCGTTTAAAAAAAAAAAAGAAGAAAACAAAAAGATGGCGCAATAATTCCCGATCGAAAGCGAGAGAGCCTTTCACTTCTACGTCGGACTAGCTACTCGAATAATAATAAGAATGATAATAGGAACGAGTGGGGCACGCGATGCCGCGTCTCGTCGTACGTTTCGAAACATGACAAACGTGTATCGCCATAAGGGTTTTTTTTTTTTTTTTTTTTTTTTTTTTTTTTTTTTTTTTTTTTTTTTTTTTTTTTTTTTTTTTTTTTTTTTTTTTTTTTTTTTTTTTTTTTTTTTGTCAGATGTCGGCGTATCATCTGCTTCGCTGGTGGTATACCGAGCGCTGTTGCCATCGTGTCACCTGTGAAAGAGGGCTCGAGAACCACCAGGGCACCGTGAACACCGGAATCTAGGACAGATTAAATTCCATCGATTATCGTATTTTCACCAATGATAACGAATTTACGTTATCGTGTCGAATTTCCACGACGATCATGAATTTGTTTGCACTCTAATTGCACGTCGATTGAAAAAGGGCTTAAAAAGTTTTCAAAAGGATTTGTTGTTTCGTATGCTAAATAATTTATTCCAACGTTGAATTAATCAGTGACCATAGTTACCCGAAAACTCAATATATATTGATTTTTTGGGTAATTATCGATAATAAAAAGTTGACCTGAAGATATCAATTAAATTTAAAAGTAGAAAACATTTTTCCATGGACAGTTGAAACTGATGTACAGTCGCTGACAAAACTTCAACCAAACACATGACAATATTGTCGAATTTGAAGTAAATTATTATTGAAAGTGGAAAATTAATATTTTCAAGTGTTAATTTATTATCAAAGAAGCTATTAGTAAGGGTGAACAAGTACGACACGAAGTAAACTTGTAAATCCTTGATTCCCCAAATTTGTGACGTATTAATGATAAATGAATAATATGAAATGAGTTCGGAACGAACCTTTTAGATTGTCAGCGTATTCGGAGAGATCAATGTCCTTGGCCCATCTAATGAATCTCTGATTAGTCCAGACTAGAGGATCTTCGTGAACTTGTTCGCACTGATGCCTCCTAACGGCCAAAGCCTACAAAAAAAAAGCGAATATACTTTCTCCTCCCATTTAACTCGAGCTGTAGCAATTATTATTACTTCGCTATTTAATTTAAGTGGACTTACTTGACGATCGTATTTCAGCATTCGCAAAAGATTGATACCGTGCATTATGCTAGCTTGATGGAATTTCCTCGTGACGCCTAGAAGTTTCTCAAGCTCCTTCTTGATGACGTGATCGAGCATTCTCGCGTCAACCATATTGGTAGCGAAGCTCTCCGAGTATTGGGCAAGTCCGAGGTCCGGAAGCCACTCGGAACTTACCCAGGTGTGACCAAGTTGAGCTATGCAAGGATAACGAACCAAGCTCGGGTGTCGGTGTTCTTCGATCGCGAGTCGAAGCTTCTTTCGATGAAGCGGATGTGTCACGCCCAGACCAGCTTCCAACTCTGCGTCGTTTAACTCAAGTAGAACCTGTCGCACGGGGGAAGAACGTTGTACAACAAACTCCATCGATCTTTCAATCTGGCATGTTCAACGAAAATAAAAGGATGCAAAGTAGAAAATAAAACGATGCAGGAATGTCTAGGATATATTAGGTGTTAGTTAGCAGTCATTATTTTAGTTAGTAAAGGTTATTAAAAAGTAGTAAAGTCATTGATTACTTTACGTAACTTTAAAGTGATGATTTAATTAATTAATAGCAGTAAAATAATTATTTAGTTAGCAGAGGTTAGTAAAAAGAAATCCATAATTTTTTGGAGTCAACAAACCCAGAAAAAGTTCGTTTCGCGTCGAAAGAAAAATGTAAAAAATCATTGATGCCTTTTTACGACGAATTAAACACGTGTTTGATAAATTTAGTCGAATTTTTAATTGAATTAACCTTGCCGGACTTGACGTTCTCAGCGCATCTCGGTCCATACTGAGGCATACCAAGAGCAACCTCGAGCCATGCCAAAACGGTTGGAGCTCTCCATCGTTCCATGGGTACCGAGGCAGCCTCTCTGAGTAGTCTCAATTTTTCGGCGTATCCCTCCTCGGTGAGCGGTGACCACGATCTGTAAGGATCGAAACCGTCGGGACCGTCGTTCCCGGCGCTTCCACTTCCGCTTCCGCTGAGACCACCCACGGAGCTGTTCGCTGACTTCCGGTGCCGTGAGCGCGCAAAAACCCTGAGCGAAGTAAAAATAAAAAAGAATTCAACGATTCGTTCGAGATTACTGCGAAATTTGATCGTGCAACGGAGGGATAAAGAGGTCGTAATGTAGCTCGAGCGTGTGGTGTTTTCCGTTGAGAAAAGGGATGAAGAAACGGAGGGAATTAAAAGGACTATCACCGAGACGTTTTTTTTTTTTTTTGTCTTCCGATCTATTATTTACCACGAGCGTACTTTCTAAATGAGAGTAAATGGAATTCGTTTTGTGGGACACGAGAGCCAGGAAAAAGCTCGCCACTCTGAAGAAGCTTCGTTCTCGTTCAATTTCTCGTTCATTTCACTTACTCCCTATTGGCATTACTTTCGACCTCTTCCCTCCCTTTTTTTCCTTTTTTCTTTTCCTTCCCCCTCCCACCTCTCTTTTTTCTCTCTCTCTCTCTCTCTTTCTCTTTCTTTTCCCCTGTCGATTCGTTCGTGAAACCTCCTCGGCTCTCCGGAGCTATTATCGATTCGGTATAATGAAATTCACGCTGGCGGGCATTCGCACACCCGTTCGACATGCAGTTCCTGAAACAACGAGTAAAACATAGGTATCCGAAGGAGAAAGAGATTAAAAAAGGCAAAAATTAAAAAAAAAAAAAAGGAATTGAACACTCCCGTGTTTCTAGGCTGAAGATAATTCGTGGTTTTTGCACGAGGTACCCGCGGCTATGCAGGCCTTATTTACGTGCATTATTCTTCGAACCCGGAACATATAATGCAAGCTGTATACGGAGAAGCTTCCCTCTAGCCTCATTTTCGAAACAAGCTGCATTGAAAAGCTTGCCTTAATATCGCTAGGCTTTGCAAGCATCCATCATTTATGAAAGACGAAGAGAGAGAGAAAGGGAGAAACCGAGTGTCGGAGAGAATGTGGAACATCGAACGGATGGGGTTCTTCAATCCTTTGTGAACGGTAGACTGTGCACTGTGTGCGTAACCGACGTATTTTATGCACGTTACATCCCCCGTTACAAGCGCACAGTCTGAGAATTCAATCGATACGATTCTGACAACTTAGCAAGTAAAATCCTGTGGAAACGCTTCGTGACTTTTTTTTTCCGTCGTTTTGCTCATTCGAAATATTTTTGGAACGAAAATAACGTGCTTGACGTACTATTCAAGGCACGATTAATTATTTCCGATATCAAAGTGTCGGATTAGCCAAACAGCAGGAGTAGCAAATTATAAAGTCCTCGGATTTTCTGGGAACTCTATAACTGGATAAAATTTAAATCAGGCTTTGAATTATTTCGAAAATAATCCTCGTGCTAAAGGCGTAAAAGTGTACCATCGAATGATGGATTTGGCTGATCATATTTACAAGGAAGAACATACAGCTCACTTCAAAATTTAAGTTACTTTTCTGATCGATTTGTTTAGTCTTATCTCCGAATTCTTCAACTTTTAATAGAGAAAAAAAATTTTGAGGGAACAATATTTTTTAGGAAATATTATATTTTTTTTCCTAAAAAATATTTTTTAGGAAATATTATATTTTTAGGAAAAAATATTTTTAGGAAAAAAAGTGTTTTTTTTTAATATCATATATAGAATCAAGAGCTTTGCGACAAAAAATAAGAAAATAATAATAAAATATGCTAAAGAGCCCCATTTGTCTTAATCGTCATTGACAAGGCCAAACCGAAGTTCAGCTTTTGTTCGACTTTCGAGACTTTCAACACGAGGAAGAAAGTTCTTCAGAATGTTGATAAATTTTCTTGACGTGATATTTTAACTATCGTCCAATTATAGAGTTGCATAAATCAGCAAGAAATTTTTATTTCAAGATTTGCGAGTGAGGAATACGATTCTCCTCCATGTAGATATCTTGAAATTTTCTAGTCCAATGAGAAGCTTTTTTTTTCGTGATTATCCAACCTCGAAATTGATCCCCAAGGTCCGCCCCTGGTAGCGGAGGATCTAGCGTGCGCGGATGGTGGCACGACCGGGGGTGGTTGCTTGTTTCTTCGTGGCTCCGATTCCATCGGGCTGGAGAGTTGCTCGACCGAGCGAGACAACGACGAGTTATCCATCGATCTCGAGAAAGCGTTCAATGGCGACAACGTCGGGCTGCAGTCTTTCGGAGTGGTAGCTGCTGAAACCAGAGTGAAAAAAAAAACGCGAAAGATCGCAGCATCAGACAATAATTTTTCGATGACTTATCAACATTGGAAAAAACATCAACGAAGGATCAAAAAATTAAGAAAAGGTGGTAGCCTACGAATTGACGGTTATTTTTTTCTGTACGACGATAAAAAAGAGTGATGAGTACAGTCTTCATAATTATTTTAAAAAACACATCTTCGTCGTTTACAAGCCTGCGTCCAATCAAAAATACGAATAATCTTCGAGCTTCGTTTCGTTATGCACAAAGTAAATCGATGCAACATAAAGAACACATAGCGAGTCATCGAGCATTAAAATGTCTCCTTCCATCCTCGTCCTGCTTACAAACAAGGTCAATTTAGTAATCGAAAAAGACGACAATAAAAAACAAAAATAAGAGCTCTGTGAATAATCATGCGCGTGCAATCGAGAAAATCGAAAAATTATCAAATCCAGTAAATCTCGTCGAAGAACGTTACGTAAACATGTAACATAAAAAAAATAATATTTGAGAAATAACACAGGTCGCACATCTCGCAATGAAGATGATCGAACGAGAGTCCTTCGGATGATCGTCGCAAATTGATGAACACAAAGAGACGCAGTAACGAAGCATTTCAATATCAACGACGTTGCACAACAGTCGATTCAACTTGATGATACTTTGGCCTGCCAACTTATCGTTTTTCACTCTTTCTCTTTCTTCTCTCATGATTTATGCACTGGACACTTACATTGATACATGTGAGGCGGTGCTACGGAAGAAACGACGGAGATGCTGTCCACGTCGAGGCCACTTCCCTCGACCGTTATTGTAGGCGTGCCTGCGCGAAATCCAGGATATTTATGTGAGAACAAAAAAATTTTACGATGAACAACAAAAATTTTGTGCGGTTCTATACAATAAAGAAAATTAACGAAACAACGTTTTTTTTTTCTCGCAGCTCTGTCTATGCCGGCGTCGAATCGCATCCGCGTGTTCTTTATGTTGCACTCTTACGGTGTCGCATTTGGAAATGAACAATTAGAGCGAAAGGTGGAGGGGATTGAAAGTTTGAGGAAAACATCGACGAAATGATACACGCTGTTGAATTTCAATTATTATTATTATAGGGTTTGGGAATTGCTAAATATATTTATTGGAGAACCAATTTTGCGTGGGGTAAAAGTTTTAAGTTGACATTAATATTATTCATGAAAAATTACCAGTTCTGAGCAAAATTTCTTTTGTCTTTGGAACATCTGAAATTTCAGTACTTCTGAATTTAAGAATGTAGAAATTGTATATAGAATTTATAAGTTTTTGAATTTGGGACATTATAAGATTTTCAGGATTTTAGAATTTATAAGAATTTTTAAATAACAAAACTTCTTAGTTTTAGAACTTCCGAGAATTTTATACTTTCTCAGACTATAAGAATTTTTGAAACTTTCGAGCTTCAGTGATTTTCTAAAAACGTTACAATTTTAATAAAAAGAATAGTGCTTTTTCTAACTTAATCCACGTGTTTTTTGTTAGTCCCAATGACTTCTTTCGCATCGGCCGTACCGGTGCGCAGCGTGGAACTCGGACGATTTCAACTGGATTAAAAACAAAGTCTCGGAAAGCTCTTACCAATGGAGCAGCTTGAAATCCCAATTTTCAGAACAAAAACATTTTTTATCGAGAAAAAAAAAAATTGAATAGCCATATTCCCGCAAGATTAAAAAGCTCGTCATCCAACATCGTCGATAAAAGTTTTCAAGACGAGGGTCGAACTCGACAACTCTTTCGATACGTTTTCGCCACGAGGGAAATATTTATTCCGTTTTTCTCTTTCGGCTATTTTTCCTAGCTCGTACGAAGAGATGAACATTTTAATATTTTGTTGACGATGATAAAAAAAAAAAACAATGGGGAATGGGGTTGACGGTGAATCGAGGAGGAAGAAGAGGAAGGGAACTAACCGTCGGTGGTTGAGTCTGAGAGATTTCCCCCGACGCTCGTAGCACCACCGCTCTCGCGATCGCTCGAACCTCGGACGCCGCTATCGGCGCTGCAGCTGCCACGATCACCAGCTTGTCCGCCGCCCCCGCTCGAAACTGCACTCCCCGGATTCACGCAAAGCTCCGTACCGACAAGAGCTTGTTGGGAGCCCAGATGAGGAATTATGATCCCACAGCCGCTTCCAACCCCGATCCCGCTGCTGCTCACTGCACCAGGAGTCGCTGTGCCGTTGACGCTTCCTCCTGCGCTTCCGCCTCGCTCCGATAATTGACGTTGCAGCTGTCGATTTTTTTTCCAACCTTTTATTTAACGTACCATCGAAAATATTCCGAATCGTACACATTTTGCAATTTTTGGAACCGGCAATACACGAGTTATTAATTAGGTATATTATTTAAATGTAGCTGGCAAGTACGAATCGAATATTTTGCTGAAATCACGATTATTGATGAATAGCTGTAAAAAAAATTTGTTTTAGTTTATTGAACGTCTGAGATTTAGAAAAATGGATATTTTACTTGAAATTTTGGAATTTTAGAATGTTTAGGAATTATTTGGGATATTTGAATTTTTAGAAGTTCGAGAATTTGTGCATTCTTAGGGATTGGAGAATTTTTGAATTTCTACGTATTTAGGGATTTAAAGAATTTTTGTGAATTCGAGTGTATAACAATTTTTTAAAATTCAAGCGTTTTAGTATTTTTAAGGATTTAAGAATTTAAGAATTGCTATGAATTCAGGAGTTCTCGAATTTCAACGAATCTTTTTTTTTAGTTTCTACGAATTCAAAAATATTATAACTTTTACGAATTTTATAAAACCAATTTGTTAAATTACTCTTCATTTTCAGGTCATCACCGTGGGCCAACCTCATAATTCGTATAAACAGACATCATTCACATTTAAAACGAGCTATTGAATAAAATAACTGCAAATCGCGATAGGTGCAAACACTTTTTCGCGTATTGAAATATTCAGAAATAAGGAAATTTTAAATGAAATGCAATTGCATATTTGAATACGACTGGGGGTGTGAGCATTTTTTTTTTCAAGCTGCCATCGCTGTTTCCACTATTCTCGTCTTCGGAATACATGCATAATACATGCGCATATCATTTTTTTTTATTATTTCCATTTACCAAAGGAGCTCGAAACAAATAGTCCGAAAGAATTATAATGAGCATTGGGAATTCTTCTCGCAAAGTAGACGATATAATTGATAATCCTTGCATACTGATTGTCACTATATAATTTCACAGAATTCTTGCCTTAATTGGATAAAATAGGAAAAATAAGTGTGTATGAAAATGCTTCATTTTTTTTTAGGCAAAATCTATGAAAACTTATATTTAGAATTTTATTTAAAAAAAATAAAAATAACATATTTCACCGTTTGGAAGAAATAATTTCTTAAAGAGTTGGAAAGAATTTTGAAAAAATCGAGATTCACCGTCTCGAGTCATAGCACCATCGGAATTTGCACTATTACGTGCAATATTATTATTGATATTGCTGATTGTTGTTGATACGATATTACGTTGATTCTATTATAGTAATGATATTATTGGTACTACGTAATATTTTTATCGATTTTTAGTTTTTGAAATTTCAGATTTTCGATTTCGAAGTCTTGTATTTTTACTAATTTTCTATTATAACAATTGAAATGGAGGAAGTGATCGCTGAAATTTTGTTCACTATTCCATTCAGAAAGTCTTCTTCTATAAATTTTCCCATCAACGATCCCCAATAAAATCGATGAAATTTTCAAAAACGCCCTATTTTTATTACCTATTTCCGGAAATTTCAAAAACCCCATAACTTATGGAATTACTGAAGAAAGTGAGTTTCTACCGCCGGAATATCATTAATGGTGACTAATTAGAGCAGTTTTAGAGTGGTTTAGAGGTTAAGAAAAAAAAGTTGACATTGAAATTGGTGGTTATGAATAATTACGAAACCGTTTTGCGTTCCCGAGCTTACTTCTTTGATAGTGTTGTGAGCGTGAGAAAGCGCAGCTTCTTTATCGGCGAGACTGGCAGCCAAGCTGAGGCTACGATCAGCTTCGTCCCTAGCCGCTCTCAGAAGGCTCCAACGTTCGCGTTCTCGCTCATGTTCGTCAGCCGGCATACCTGCGCTTTGTTGCTGAAGACGTCCGAGAGTTGCCTCGTTCTCGCACATCCGCTGAAATCAACGGTTAACGAGACACCCGTTCGGGCAGTAATTCTATCCCCGAGAAAAACCACCACCGAAAGATACAAGCTTTCTTAATTAGCTCGGCATGCAAATTTTTGACGTCACGGACAAACGGACGAAGCAAGGAGAGGAAATGAAGGAATAGGAATTACCAAACCGTTACGATGTAATTTGTACGATTAGAAAGCAAACGTTTCATTTTTTTCATTCTTTGTTTTTTTATTTTTATCGTTAGTCAAAAATCAAATGGTTTTTGGAAAACCAACCCTTAGAGAGGTAAATCGTGAATGCAATTTCGTAAGATTTTCGTTGTTTTTGAAGTGAGAACTATTAAAATTGCTACACGGCCTATTAGCCAATGTAGCAGGATTTTTTTTATAAAGGTCGACTTTTTGGCTGATAAAATTATTTATTTTCGGTTATTAAATCAGTGATTGTGAAAAGAATACTAATTTTGTTGTTTGAGGTGCTGATAAGCATTTTCATCAAACCCGTTCGGAAAGAACCTCAAAAAATGGTCTTCTCTTTCCACCAGACGCCATGTTGTATTTTTCGTAAAACGTAAATTAACTTTGTAGACCTACAGATACGAAAATCCTACCCTTCAAATTTTAATTTGATAACGTCCTTCGTATAAAAAGAAACAAACAAAATGTTTTTTTTCGATCATCCAAAGGGATACAAAGTCATGATCCTTCTCGTCCCAACTTTCCAGACATAGAAAAGCCATTTTGGATATCCAATATAACAGTCCGTTGAATGCCCATTATAAAAATTGAACGATCGATCCAAACCATGATTCGAAACTTTGGCATCAAATAAATCAAATTATTATTTCTTTCCTGTCATTTCCTATCGTTTCTCCTTTCTTATCGTTCCAAGCCTCGAGCCCAATGAGACGTTCCATTTATCAGGAATTCTTTGATCGCTGAGACGAGGGAATTTTATAATA
Source organism: Ophioninae sp. B BG-2022a (assembly GCA_030522765.1). Classification (NCBI taxonomy): domain Eukaryota; kingdom Metazoa; phylum Arthropoda; class Insecta; order Hymenoptera; family Ichneumonidae; species Ophioninae sp. B BG-2022a. The sequence goes on from JAPYZJ010000650.1 coordinate 51,671, forward strand.
TAAAAAAATTGGCGATAACAAAGCTCGAGGTACGGGTAGGTAAGCGGAATGACCCAATTAAATTCTCGGAGAACTCTAATCCACTTATCGTTCTTCCCTGGCGTTGGAGTTAACTATCGCGACTCGTTCTTCATCGTAAAACCGCGAACATCAAGGATGACGATGAGTTTTCTCCACCGATCAAATACGTATACGTATATCTATGGAGATAGATGAGACGTAAGGTACATAGGGAATGAGGGTGCGCGGCGATGTTATTGGGGAAAGTTTCGGAACCCGATTACCGCACACCCGTCGTGCGATCCTCTTTCGAGGACGCCGGTAAATCGAAAGATCCGAGGCGGAATCGCCGGAAGTGCCGCCATCAAACTCGAACGTGTTTGGGCATAATTTCGCGACCAGACTCTCATCGTTCGTCGCGAACCAACCGTTCCCATTATCGAATATAAACTCGGCGTTACTTTGAGCTCTTGACGAGTCCTCTCGTGATTTTATATCGCGGATCAGTGAAATACTACTCGACGTTTTATCGGCTATCCGAATGAGAGTGAATCAGAGAAATGTTTACCATCACTAGACTCTAGGATTTGCCTTGAGAGTGGCTCAGTTCAGATCGCCAATGAGTGCCAATAGAGGTGGTCGAATTTTGTTTAAATTCGCAAACGCCTTTTGCAATTCTGTCGATCATTAAGGGATCCAATGAACTGCAGATTCCAGTATTTTTCAAAAGTTGACTCCGTTTATAGAGGATTTGCGATTGATCGATTTTATTGCCCAAATTTAGAATCGAGAATGAGTAAATTAAGTCTCGTTTTTTCTCATTCTAGTCCTTTCGGTTTAAGGGCTCAGGCTTGTGTCAATTTTTGGAAAAATCGTACACTCGATTTCTTCGTATCTCATGAATGAATTCACTTTAAATTTGATACACTGATTCAACGTAACGGTAATTTTGACACGACTAGCGTTATTTAAGAAAGGATTTCATAAAACTCTTCCCTTCGGGAGGTTAATAATAATTATATAATAATAATAATAATAATCTAGTCATTGATTGTAATTTAAAAAGTCTACATCCTAATGATCAAAATTCTACGTAATTAATAAAATCGTAATAATCATGATATAATAATAGATCTAATAAATGATTTTCGAAAAATTGGAAAAAGAATCGTTTTCTCAATGATTGAAACGCGATAATAGAAAAGTTCAGTACAGTGTTCAGATTAATTTTTTTTATTAATATTAATATTTTTAATTATTTTTGTATTCTTTTTAAATTCAACAAATATTTAACAAAAATCGTTTTTTTAGATACGGGAAGCCAAGGTCAACTGAATTTTTATAACTTATTTAATTGTCATTCTTTTTCTATGAAATTCGGTTGTACGATTTAATCATATGAAATTACATGCCAATAAAGATTCAAGGAATTTTTCTATAATTTTATTCCTTTAAAATTGGTTGTTCGAATAACCTTGACTTTTGGGTCGTCACAGTAACTTGACCTCTTGAGTCGTGCATTATTTTATGAAGCTTGACCCTGCTTCTTCGCGAATGCCGACACAATAGATCCGATTTCGTTGATAAACAGAAGTGGACCCTTAGAACGAGCCCTCTCAATGGCAAAAGAGCTCAGAATTTTTGGCTGCCATAAAATTCCTTGATCTTTCCGTAACCCCCTCATGGATTGTCGGCGTCTTTGAAGTAACAGAGCCTCGTCGCACCCTTGTCGCCTCGTCGTACATTTGCGTCTTGCGCCACTGAGCTTTGTGTTCGTTCGAGGGTGTAGGTTGCGATTTTCGTATAAAAATGGATACTCCTATATGCACCCTCGTACAGTTGTTTACGGGTAAGCAACCGTACGAGGTTTTCGGGTCAAAGAGATTTTCCTCGATGTATTCTATTTTTTTTTAAACATTGATTTTGAACACTGACAAAGCGAAGCCAACCCCTTTTTTCCTTTCAATCGCGTCTCACACGTTTCTCAAATATTTTCGGAAATACACTCGACGAATCGTATCCAAGCGAACCTCACTTTTGTCACGATCTCGTAACGTTCCAAAGGGATGTGAAAAATTGTCTTCGAAAGACACAGTTTTTTTTATTGATACCGATACAATCTGGAAAATATGAAGATATAATCTCCCCTCGTATAATCTCGTCTGTGAAAATTAGTTTTTATAGAAAACAATTATTTTTTAAGAAAACACGGTTTTTTTAAATAAATATACAACGTTCTCAAAAATGACGATTTGTACAAAAATATTGGGGTCCATATTGAACCGATTTTTACCAAGTGAAATCTCAATATCGGATCTTCAATAGGAAGAGCTTAGGAAATACAAATTTTCAAAGTTGTTGCCGAAAAGTTTTTTGCCTAATTAAAGTTTAGTACGTATATTCTAATTGTTTGATAATCATTAAATTAGAGATGAAACAATGAAGGTTTCGCTTAATATTATATAAAAATAATCTCCTGATAGCTCTTTGAAAACGATGATGCCATTTTTTGAAAACGAAGACGTTATTTTTTGTAAAAGACATCACGCAAAAGTATGAAAATGTAATTTGTAAAAAAAATTATTGAAAGCTCGTTGACAATATAACATGGACAAATCCATGACATGGAAATCGTAAAATCGTGGAGTTGCAAAATTTTAAAAATCTTTAACTTTGATTTTGCTTATTTCGAATAAACGTTCGATATATCTATAAATATAAGTCTCTCACCTAATTTTAATTGTCGCCACCATACGCAAAGGCATGAAAGGCGAAAAGCACTATTTTTCCGTTTCGTAAAAGAAAAGCAAACCGACAATCGATGCCATTCCACATTTTTGCTTTTTACGAAATAGTATTGAAATGAAAAATGAGAGGAAAAACGTATTGGAAGAAATTCGAGAAAAATGGGTCAAGCGCAGCTTCGAATGATTATAAAAGAAGTTTGATGTGTGGCTCCTTTTCCGCGCAGCTCGAAACGCGTTTTCTATATTTGCCCTCTGTTAAAACGCTGATAGAGGTAAGAACGGGGTGCAAAACAGCGAATAGACGCATCGACGTGTAGCATGATCGAAGAGTGGATACAGCGGATTACGTACATACACGGAGCGACGGAGAGGGAGAGGGACCCTCTCGAGTCAGGACCGCGAAGAAAGATACGAGGCGAGAAATAAATTGATGTGAAATTGACGTTGAGCTTTATAGAGGAAAAAAGTAGCACGAAATTCGACAAGACGCGAAAATGATTCCGGCGTGTCTGACAGTGGCGTCAGGACGCCGTACCGAGCTTTTTTAAATTAGAATTTCGCCCGAATATGGGGTTTTACGAAACACGAAAAAAGAAACAAAATTGCGACGAACCATCGCGATTTAAATGAAACTCAAAATGTTACGAAATAGTTTCAAATTTGTGACAAACGTTCATCAATTTTTCGATATTATTCAAATTTCGCGTTGCTACGAAATTCGATTATCGCTTCAATTCCAATTGTAAAAAATTCTGAGTTTTTTTTTTTAATATATCTTTTTTGTTCTGTATTTTTAGACTGTTTCAGAAAACATGTTAGAATTTTAGAAATTTCGAAAAAAAGTCGATACAGAACGGCAAAAAAAAAGTAAAAAGTTTCGAGAAAAATTCTTAAAAGAAATGTTGATAAAAATAAATATTTCTGAAAGCTTTATTGTAGAAACCGTTTGAATGATTTCGAAAACCGAATATTCGTAGGAAGGGAAATTGACGATGGTTGCATTTCAACGATGCAAGCTTCAACATTGCTTTGTTGTTAATGGCGCGTGAAACAAAAGAAAAGCTCGAGTGTCTGAAATAAACGTAAAAAGCGTCGGTGACGTTGGAGTATTCGAGAAGAAACGACATTCGAGTAAGTGGATCCAGATTGTCGAGTGGTATTTCGCGATATACTAGACCCTTGGATCGAAGCCAATATTACTGAAGATCGTAGAGTGGCAAGAGAAGACGAGTGGCGAAGCGAGATGGAGACTATTGAAAAAATATTTATTCTTCGACTCGCGAAAACGTACGTATGTTGCATGTAGAGCTATATGTACCAAAGAGTCGAATAATTGCGTGTGATAATACGAGACGGTAGAAGCCGAAACTGGCTGAAATTTCACGACGAAATTCCCGCTCTCGCAATTCGAACGAGTTTTCGTCGCTTCTCTCGGGCGAGGATGTTTTTTTACCCTCCGGTTGATTTCGTTGCTCCGGAAACTCGTGGAAAGTTTGCAATTCCGTGAGGGGACCAGGGGAGAAGCAAGATATATCGAATAGTTGCTTAATATTGGATAGTCGACTATCTCGATCATTTCTATAGCAACATTTACTTGTGATATCGTACCTACGATATTCGTAAAATGTCGCTCTTATTTCTTCGTTGCTTGGCAATATCAATATTATTTTTTCCTTGCTTGGCAACATTAACATTATTTTTTCGTTATTTAGCAACATTGACATTATTTTTTCGTTACTTACAAAATTAACATTATTTTTCGTTGCTTGGCAACATCAATATTATTTTTTCGTTGCTTAGCAACATTGACTTTATTTTTTCGTTATTTGGCAACATTAACATTATTTTTTCGTTACTTACAAAATTAACATTATTTTTCGTTGCTTGGCAATACTAACATTATTTGTTCATTACTTGGCAACATTAACATTATTTTTTCATTGCTCGGCAACATCACTGAACTGACGTCACTCTTTTTAATGAAATATTAATCCACATAAACTGATTATATTGATAATAATTCCAAAGTTCAACTTTCGAATTGTCCAATTCCAAAATTCAAAGGAAAACTTTCCATTTTATTTTACGTACAAAAAAATGCTTTGATATAAGAAAAATAAAATTTGAAAAATAGTTCCTTTATACCGGATATCCGATTATAGGTAACCTTTGTGAAAACTTGATTTTCATTTGGTTCATTTCTTAATAAAACTTTATACAAATCAAGATATTCGAGAGTTACGTATTAAATAATAATTATTAGAATTTCATTGTATAAAATACGTGAATTATAAAATCTAAAAATTTCAAGGTTTTCCTTTTCTTTTTTTCAATACCAAACAGAAGTATCGAAAATAAGTGTACTTTTTCGTTTCCATCGTCGATACACACTGTTCCCCCACGCGCCGCGAAATTTATTCGAAACTTTTTAAATTCATGCTGTTTTTATCTTCCGCCTGTTTCTGAACTTTCAACGGATGGAACTCGAACTCGAACTCGAGAAAATGAGAAATTCCTGGTTTCCCGATGGAAATATTTTACAGAGGGCACGGATGCTCGACACCCTGCGTGCAATGACTTTTTCTTCGGTAAGCAGAATGTTTTTACGACTCGAGGCAAGTTTCCCCCTTCGTTAGAGCGAACTTTCGATTTTTCGCGCGCCACGCTCTCTTCGGGAACCCGGAAGGAGGATTTCAGGAGGAAACGAGACGGTGGATGTTGGGAATTGTTCGTTAGCTGTGAGATCATGAATACAAGTTTTGTGGAACGAAGCTCTCCCCGAGTTTATTCTTTGCTCACTGGTGAGCGTTCTTTTTTTTTTTTTTGCATTTCAGAGGCTCATCCGGTTTGAAAAATTCTCGAATATTAGTACGCGTTTTCCAACGACGCAAATATCAATACGCGACTCGATATTTCGAAGGGTGATGAGAGGATCGAAAACCGCGAAGCAAAAAATAAAAAAAAACAACAACGAAAAATTTTCTCGTAAGATATTTCGAAAAAATGTCGAACTATGCCAACGGCTCGAAATATATTTTATCCTTGAGGATTTTTCGGGACGGGAATCTTTAAGCAAAATAAATTTTTTCAGTTTATTACGTTATTTTGCAATATTTGTGGTCAACGACTCGCTTTGAATTTTTAAAAAGGATTTTCTTTTCTTTTTTTTAACGCTAGTGATTAATTATAATCTGTTTCTGAAAAATGAGAATAAATGATTGTAAAATCCGAGGATTTTATATAAATCAAAGTATTCTATGTAAAAGTATTCTGTATAAATAAAAAAAAAATTAATTATAGTAAAACCTGAATCTTTTCAGGTTTTGGACTTTTTCAGGCCTTTCTGCTGGGGGCTGCCCGATTGGTAGTTCTCGAGTTGCTTTCCAATAATAAAGACTTCAACCTTATCTGTCGATGTGGCTAAACCAGGTAAGTTTGATAAGACAACGTGACCAAAAAGAAGCTTCGTACGAAGACGAACAAACCCAAACAAACCGAGTCTCAATCACAGTCCAAACATTTCTTTCGTCCAAGTGAGTGTTTTTTTTTAGGTTTCAGACAGCGAACGTTCATTTGTGACCAGGCTTGGACGACAACTGATTTTTTCTGTTCGAATCATTTCGACGAAAGGCTCCATCTATTAGCTCGAATTAAAAATTAGTTTTTAACAGTTTTGAGTAAAAATGATAAGACGTACACGTTCTTGTCCAAAAAATTGTAAATGCTGTCGAATCGTGGTAACGATCGTGATAACGACGAAATTGGGAACGATCAAGTGTCAAGTTTGGGTTAAAGAACGTGGAATCGCAAATATCCAGGAGAGGAAATTATACTTCGAAGAGCGAAGAGACGAAAAGACTCACCTGTTCGTAATTTCGTATGAAATCACGTAGTTCCCTCTCTTTGTCCTCGAGGGTGCCGTAAAGTGCTTTCATCTGATTGAGAAGATCAAATTTTTCGGCTTTGAGCCTCTTTCGATCGACCTTGAGTTTGTGAAGTGCTTCTCTGGCACGCTGAAGTTCCATCTCGAGTGCCACGAATCTCGTTTCCTCTTCGATCGCTGCATCGTCGCTGCCCACCTCACCCCTAGCTGCTCCGCTCAGCAACAGTCTTCGAAGTCTCGCCACTTCGGCAACGAGTCTCTCGTTCTCCAGTCTCAATCTTCGGGCGCTCGCAAGCTCGACGTGCGGACCTACCACTACCGAGCCATGAATATTCGATAGTCTCGAAGCTACCACAGGATCACCCACGAGTCCTGAAATTTTCACAACTTTTTTCAGTCGTGATTTTTACTTCGACAGTTCACGATTGGTTTTAAGCTAATTTTATGGGTGATTAAAGGATGATTTTTTAAAGAATGATTTTCTGAAGGATGATTTTCATCCTTTGAATTATCGAATTTGGCGGATAAATCAAATTTGGAAGATTTTGAAAAATAAAATTAATCGAGCCTCGGTGATCAAACACAGTTAAAATATATTTGAACGATTCTACAAGTGTTCTAATTGTAAAATTGGGAAAAGAAGAATTAGATCACCCACGAGTCCTGAAATTTTCACAACTTCTTTCAGTCATGATTTTTACTTCGATAGTTTACGATTGGTTTCGAGCTAATTTGATGGGTGATTAAAGGATGATTTTTTAAAGAATGATTTTCTGAAGGATGATTTTCATCCTTTGAATTATCGAATTTGGCGGATAAATGAAATTTGGAAGATTTTGAAAAATAAAGTACGTTTAATCGAACCTCGGTGATCAAATACAGTTTAAATATATTTGAACGATTCACATAGATTCTACAAGTCTCCTAATTGTGAAATTGGGAAAAGAAGAATTACGAATATAAAAAATCAACGTTTCTCGAGCGAAAGTAGCAGTGAAGTATAATTTTTTTTTTATAAGGTTTAGTTAGCGTCTTTGTAGTGAATAATTTTTCTTCAATTTTATAATTTCGTTATTATAAAAAATATATAAATATATATATTTTGTAATTCCAGGGTATTTGGATGGTTGAAAATCAATTATTTTCATCGCATTTCGATGCAAAAGTCAACTTCAGCGTCGTATCGACTCGCTGCCAAATATAATTACGATGTCAAATAATGGGTTCACATCGCACCTGATCTTTTCGATTTCCGTTATCGTACGATATTTCTGGTACATTGAGGTTTCAAATAGCAAATAGCAATGATAACCAATCGCTAGTTGTTTTCGTCTCCCAAATATGCGAAAAATAAATGGAAAATATGAATTTTATCGAAATTCCATCGATAAAAATAAAAAATATTAATTTTCCATCCAAACAATGATTTTCTTTCCCAATTAAATTTAATATGATTTGCAATGTGTACTTCGAGTCGTATTTTTGTACGATCTAAGCAGGGATTACACCTTCTATTTCTTCCATAAGTCTTCGTCGTTGATATTTATTTCTGAAGAGTCAATTACGTCTGAGACGAGAAATAACCGGGAGAGAGAAATAGCAACGAGTTCGCCGCATAAGCACCGGATTTTCCCTTCGACGTGTACGAGATCTTCCGGTATTGCGCGCCGTTCCTAATTGGTCTTCCGGTTTGGATGCGAGTGCTTACTTCCACGAAATATAACGAGAGTTTCCACGAGAGAAATCTAACGAGAGATAACGCGTGCAAAGAATCGACTCTTAAGCCTCATGCAGACTAAAAATTCCCAAATAGCTTTTATATTCCTGTTCGTGATACGATTTTATCGTATTTTCAGCCTCTTAAGATAAATTAACGAGCCACGTCCTATCAACCGAAACTTCCGGATTTCTTCACTCGAAAAGACTAAAATCTCGACGAAAAATAACAAACAGGATATTCTTATGAGCCGATGACGTTTTTATTGCGTCAACGTATAGCGATCAATTTTTAAATAAAAAACAATACGCGGAAATTTCGTGGTTTCAATTATTTCTTATTTTATATATACCTAAAAATTTGTTTAAAATGGATTTTCATACATTTTATAAATTAATGTTTTTTATTTTATATAATTGACAAATTATAAAAAAGTATTATTATCACAATGATAACTATTGTTACAATAATAATGATAAATAATAATAATTATTATTTTCAGTATTAATTTTAATTATTATTATTCTACTTATTTTAGTTAACTATATATATTTATATTTTTTCATTGCAAACGAAATATAAATATATATATATAATAGAGTTTTATTTGCACAACTTATTATAAAGTTTTTTACAAAATCTCTTTCTTTTTTTTTTACGAAATATAAATATATAATTCGTAATAAAATATAATAATAATTATTTTTACAATCAAACGGATTAAACGCTGTTTAAAAAAAACGAGAAAAATTGGAGCAATCCTTATCGCGTAGTTAACAAATAAAAAAAAGAAAATTCATACAGAATGAGAAAATTTGTCGAAAAACGTGTTAAAGCAAATTCGTGTAGCATGATTATACGAGAATTGGTGATAAACGAGTCGAATGAATAAATGAAAGCTGACCTAGCGAGCTGGTTGGTGAGGTAGGTCGGCTGCTGGGCGCGGGTCCAGGCGGCTCGTTGTCCTCGTCCGCCCTCACATCCCCATCGATCATGTCCTTAGCGTCCTTCTCGATTTCGCTCGAGTCCTTGCTCGAGCCGCGAATCGAGTCGCGATTCGTTGTTATTCGAAGTCTCTCGACGCTCGAACGATCGGTACTCCCACGCTGGAAAAATGCCGCTCTGGCGTTCGCCGAGCCGCGATCGGGACTCGCGCTTCCCGATCTCGAATCTACGCTACCACCGGAACCTCCTAATCGCGCTTTTTCCAACGCCGGTGCGTAAGGACGACGAGCCTTTTCACTCGGACTCCGACAGGGCGAACCGTTTCGTCGCTCTACAATTTTATTTCCTTATTTTTCTTTTTTTTTTTTTCATTTTATTTATCCAAGGAAAATTTTAGTGCTGAGAAAAAATTCCAATTTTAATTCTCTACCGAAATCCAATTTTATGTCTGCAAATCACTTTTTACTTCCACAAAAAAGCGCTTTTATTTCTACGAGATGCCATTTTTGCAAAAAAAAATTGCGAATTTATTTCTGAAAAAATTCCGATTTTATTTTTGTTATAAAAGTGTAAAACCATTTCTGCTAATTGAATATTTTGGCTGCAAAAAAAATGCAATTTGATTTCTGCAAATAAAATTATCCTGTGCTATGGCAGTTCGAAATTAAAAACTTTGAGGATTTCCAAAATGAAGCTAAGGGCGTTGAAAGCTTTTCCCTTCGGATTTTGCACTATTTCAATTGGTTCACAGATGGCCAATTTCCGCAATCTCAAAATTCCCCAGGTTGAAGTAAAAAATAAAAAGGAAAATAATAAAACATTAATTTAAAAAGAACTTTAATTCCAAACAGAAAATCAAAAAAACCCAAATCAAAAGCTGAAACTTAAGAAGAAAAAATAAAAAATCGAGACCAACTACAAAAAAAAACTCAAACCAGAAACGACAAATTAGGATTAAAAAAAAAGAATTGAAGACTAAAAATTAAAGAATTACAATTAAAAGCATAAAAATACGCTCAATAAATGAAAAAAAATAAAAATAAAGAATAACGTTTAAAACTGAAGAGCAGAAATAAAAATTCGACAGTTAAAATGAAAATACAAATAAAAAAACATTGAATCGACTAAAAAAATAGATTTTTCGTGACAATGAGTTTGAAAACGACACAGAGGTAGGCATAGTTGATCGACTTACCTATAGGACTGGTTCGTCGATCGATAGGGCTCGTTCGATCTTTTTTGTCAACAGGGCTGGTTCCTTTGTCGATCGGGCTGGCCGATTTATCGCTCGCGGAGCTTCTCTTGTCGACCGGGCTACTTCCGGCGCTGAGTCTCTTGGAGTCCTCCTGTTGTATTTGTGGCTGGGTTTCGACGATCGTTTCCTGCGCCGTATTGGGGGCGGCGTTGCCACCACCCCCGCTCGCTGTACCACCGGGATTCGACGTTGCGGCGTTGTTGTTGCTACCGATACCGGTAGCAGCACCGTTGCTCGTATTATTGTTGTTTAACGCCAACGTCCCGCGGACGTCCCGCAATTCGCTTCTCAACGTGGCGCACTCGCCTCTCGCGCGTTCCAGCTCTCCGTCAAGCCGGGCACCCGTAGCTGCGTTCTCCTCCACCATCACGCGAAGTTTTGCCTGCGAGCGATCCGAAACAACCGCGCAATTAACGACCGTAATTAGAGTAAAGATATTCGCTGATTAATTTAATGGTAATTAATTACAATGTTAGGAACAAGTTTTCGCAGTGTGCCTTTTTTATAACGACTTTTTTTGAAGCAAGGAAAAACTTGCTTGATGACAACCCTTCCGGTTACGTTTTTACGAAATTTATTCGTTCGTTGTACAATAATATTAACGATTTGAGTACACACTTCCGTCGCTAACTTATAAGTGCATACTGGGTCAATCTGACCCATGACGTTTATCAAATTGTTGTATTTCGTTGAGTATGCATTTTTTAGTTTTTTTTTGGTAGAGACGTTTTTCGTAGTAAATGATCCATAAGCTTTAAATTGATTTTTTGACAAAAAGAAATTAAATGCTAAAACATTTGCTCAAATGTGTTGAAAAATACGAAGTACTTACACGAAAAAAGTTTTCGTTTCCTTTCCCCTTTACATTTTTTCTCTCTTATTTACGAACCTTCAATTCGAATCTCAACGAAAAAATATTCCGTAAAAAAAAAAAACAAAACACAACAAAATAAAAAAAAGTACAAAAAAAGAATCTTCAATACCACAGAATCGTTATTTCTAAAAGTGAATCCTTCGAGGTTTAAGCGAAAGAATATGATCACCGTAACGTCTCGACGGGAACGGGACTCTTCCTCCATTCAGGTATAAAAGTATCGAAAGATACGAATGCAAAATGGTTCAGTAAGCAGCATTTCAGGAAGCCGAATGTTCGAGCTGTGCCGTTTAATATTTAAAAAGTGCGTTTAATATTTGAAGTAAGGGAGGAAAATAGAATAGAGAATGGGCCATTGGCATGGCCGTTGGTGTAAAGGGCTTTGAGGAGCTCGAAAGGTGGAGCAGGTGAAATTGGCATAGCCCGTATAGGAACGTTGAAGATGTATACAATGGGGATAGGTAGATTATACAGGAGAGTACTGGTTATACTCTCGTGGTAGAGAAAGCATATCTGCAACGAGCTGTATCGTGGTTGGTTGGGGGGTAGGCAATGGCGCCTACTGAATTAGATAGGAATATCGCTGGTTCTTGGAGTACACAGTTACTCGCGCGGGACCCAGCGAAAGCTTTGAAACTGTGTATTCGAAAGGAGAACTGGCGGAGGCCAAGCGAAGGGCCAAAAGCTACCCTGGGGCTTCCATAGGGACTTTTGGTAGAAAAAGGGCGCAAACGGTGTGCGCTTACCATTGAAAGGGTGGATTGATGTCAGCGGTGCGCAGGGATGATCCCCGAGTTCGTATATACGTATGAATGGTTAGACTGCAAAGATCGTTACGTGTAACAACATGGGACGGTATTCCAAGCGCGCTTTGGGGTCAGCATGCGCGGTTATCGGGGTATACGCGTCGCCTTTGCTTCCATCATCCCACCCAGCGTGCATGCTCGAATTCGCTTCTATCTATATGTCGACTATATCGGCTCAACGAAACTCCCGGAAGTCCCCGCTCGATTCGTTCATGCGGGCTTTAATACCACCAATTTCCATCCCAATTACGTCGAATTGCGAATCAGAAATTTGTGTATCCTGCGAGGCCTGAAACGCCTCCGCGCCGAGCTTGATTGAGGAGAAAACCTAAATAGGCTCTAGGGATTAACAAAATTCGAGGCTGATTGGGAATTATTGTTCGGGATGTCACGAGCAGAGATTCTTTTAAGGCCACGCTCGAGGATTCTAGCTTTTAACGTAAACATGTCGAAGTTTGGGTTGGGAAATATCGTGCTTTTCGAGGTTTTTACGAAAGTACCAACGTACAAGTGGATGATACCTATTAGGACCCGGAAGGACAGCTTTCAAAATCAGTTACACAAAATACACCGTTAGTTATTAAGATAATCTACAAAAAAAATTGAATGAGTCTAAAATCTTCATGTTTGGGATTTAACGAACATAACATTATTTTAATTCTTGATATTTTTTACGATGTTTGGGCTAGGAAAATTGTACTAGTATTTTTGCAAATTCTCAGTGATCATTAATCAATTTGCAACCTACGCCATTTTAGTTAACAAAAAAAGGTTAATAAAATAATATAATTCGTTACTTCCCAACGTCAAAAGCTTCAACCCCATAAAAACTTATATTTCAGATCGTAGAGACGGTGAGAATCATTTTGCTTATTTGCTCTATAAATATTTAGTATTATGAATATTTCTATTCAACTTCCCAAACCCATCATTATCAAAGGATCAAAATCGTTGAAAATCGTATCCCCCATTAAACAGATCCTCATTATTTTTCTCTTTACATGATATACATTAATCAGCCCTTGGAAATCCGCAAAAAAAAAGCTTTTTGAAAATTCGCAGTTTCGAGAAGCGAGGATCGTCAGTGTGTGAAAATCGAATGAAAATCAAAGTTCATTAAGAGTAACTAGGTGCCCGTAAATTTTTCGTTTCGCTTATACCCGTACGATTTGTAATAGTTTTCGTGGGCTAGAAAATCAAATTGTTCTGTGAAAGTGTGGAACACACAGGTTCTCGACAAATTGGTCGGACAGTAGCGGTCCAGTTTCGCTGGAGTTTTCAGCGATCCTCTCATGTACGGGGCATATTAACGGGGGAGGAAAGGACGTGAGGAGAGAGGGAGGGGTTAACCCGAGTAAAAACGTGTGGACCTCTCGAGCAGAAGCGCATAGTTCAGCCAAATAGAAACTCTCTCGTGGCAAACGTAATTTTGCTCGGAGAGCTTTCGCAATTGGCCAGCCTCCAGTTTCACAAAGCCGAAACACACACACACATCTGTGTACGGCATTTGGCAGGTACAAGTGTGTCACGAGACCTGAAAGCCCCTCATTCTTCGCTCCACCGTAAAACAGTGGAAAACTTGTTGCATTTCTGTTTTTAATTTTTTTTTCGAAAAGTGCAAATTAATTCGAGTATAATTGAAACGGAGTTTGTAGAGGAAACAAGGATGAATAAGAGTATGGGTATTCATGGTGTATGAGGGAAGCGATCATCGAACCAAATGAATGATACGATCGGTAATTATTGGATCGTTGGATAACCTATCCATCGCATAAACTCTCGTCTCCACCGTAATTTCGATAGATATCAAATACCAAAGCGGATTACACACGTGTCGAGTGAATGGGAAAAGCTTATCGTGTACACTCGTATCAATGTATGAAACGACGAGTATCTATCTACACTTTCGGATAAAATAAACGTGCCAGATTTCCACAGTGCAAAATCGTCGGGGTTTATCATTATTAATCGAATTTGTTTGACACGATGAACGAGTACGATCGCGTATCGATACATCGATACTTGCCCAATCAATTCTCATTTGGAGAGTTATGTACAAAGCTCTGCATCGATTTCTCGTCTCATGTGTACAATCCTCTGTTCTGTTTGGCAACTCAAATTTTTTCTGTAATACGAGAATCCGTAATTTTAAGTATTACACACTTGTCATTCGCTAAAAATGGGAATTGTTGGGAAACAAACGATCGACGATATAATACCAACTGTGCAATTTTTATTACGATTGGATTTCTAGGTTTTAGGTTAAACGATCAAAAAATGGGCGGAGCCTGAAACTTCGCTTTTTACTGTGATAAAATAAATTTTGGAGTTTTTTAATATCGAGGATATATCTATATGTGTTTGTCGAAGTATTGGGTTATGAAACACGTACGAATTGGAGGAATCGTTGTATCTTGATATAACTTCACTCAGCACTGATAGCTACTTGATTATACGGAGTGGAAAAATGATAACTTCAAATTTGGAGGAGAATCGAAATTAAAGATGAATATCCATCGAGTTTGGGGTAGATTGAAAATTAAACAGGAGACGGCTTTTTTTTTGCGAATTTAAAGAAGAAATAACATTCAAAATAAAGTCGTCGAATTTATTATCGAAATATTAATACTTCGTATTTAATGTAAAATAATGAGTTTCTATTTAAGGGGAATACGAATTAAAGATAACGACTTCGTATTTAATAGTATAATCGTGAAAGGGGCATTTCAGGTTTTATGCACTTAACGATCGAATAAATACTGTACGTAGATAAAAAACTATAACTAAATGAATTATTTTCAGACCGAAAATTCAATTTTTGGGGTGTAATGTAATTAGTCTCTCTACATAAAATTTCTTTCAAAATAATCCAGCTACTGGAAAGTGCGAAGAATTTTTCGGATTATTTATTACTATAAAAAACGAATATTTGAAAAAAATATTTAAAACTGTTGAAATGAAAAAAGCAAGGAATATTTGTTATCGCGATAAAAATGCTAAAATAAAAAGACAAATCGATCGAAATCGTTGCGATCGATTTCGATCCACAAACCCAAACAATTATTTTTTTCGCAGATATACGACGAATTTTCGTTTCTTTTCGCAGTTTTCGGAATATTCGAGTATACGAATAACTCGACTCGCGTTTGCATATTCTCTCGACGAGACCTCGTTTATAATTCGCATCTCGATATTATCGGCGATATAATCGAACGATTTCGTCGAATCGCGACGCACCAGTTAACTTCGAATATTCGCGAATAACTGAGCGACGACACCAATCTTTTCGCCCCGATTAAATATCCTGGTCCCTTTCGGTGATTTTTGCATTTTTTTTTGCTCTACGCCCGGTGGTTTGAGAGGTCGGTTACCGCTATAAACATAATCGTTTCGATCGAGCGGTTTCGACCTGCGTTTCGATGAGCTCGTTGCATCCCACGATGAGAGCTTCAACGTATGACAAAAAAAATCTCATTTCAAAACGGTTGGAAGGAAGGACGAGCGATAACGTGAGAACTCGAGGGATGGGGGTTGAAATGGGGGTGAGTGCGAAAGGGTGACAGAAGAAGGAGGGAAAAGACGAAGTTTAAGGGAAAGGCACGAAAGCGAAAGGGTGTGAAGAATAGAGGAACAGAGAAAAGGAAAAAGTGATTGATATTATTTATTATGTCCAAAAAAAGCAAAGTAAAAAAGTACAGGAGAGTAAATAATATTCAAATTCACGTACAAATAATACAATCCAAATAATAAATGTAAACGACCAAAAAGAAAATCGTACTGAAGAATTACAGTAGATAATAAAAGTGAATTATGTAACAATAATAATAGGTAATAAAAAGAAGAAAATAATACGAGGAAAGAAATAGAGATGAATTTGATAAAAAACGAGATTATAAACTTATTTAGGATTTACCAAAACGCGTGAAGAAAATAAGAAAAGTGAAAATAAAGTGAAATGAAACTAAGATTAAACAAAAATAAAAATGAGACGAAATTAAAAAAAGAAAAAAATGAAACAAAATTAATATTGAAACAAAAACAAAAATGAAATAAAATAAAAAAAGGAAACAAAAAATTAAAAAAAATGAATCGAAAATATAAAGTAAAACAAAAATTAAAAAATCAAAGAGGGGGAGAGAGACTGACAGGGCTTTCACACGGATCACTGCTCAGCGAGGAAACTCCCGACAGAATTTTCATTTCGCAGTGTACCGCTCCATGAAATATGCATTACCCGTTGCCGCATGGCACGGATCTCGTTGCGGTGCAGCAGCGATTTTTCAAGCCGCTCTCACGATGCTCCCGGCATTGAAGAAAAATGTCGCGGGGGAGTGTTGCAGAAGTGTGACACGATGAGCCAAGCTTACGCCCCCGACCGGGATACCATTTTCCCCGTGAAAATTCTTGCACTTGCGAACCTTGTCGAATTACCCTTACGACTATACGTGTATATGCGCAAGTGAAAATAAACAAAAAAATAATAAAAAAAATAACACGTACAGTGTCACGCCGTTTACCGCGTCATATTGCTCGCAGACATTTTTCCCCTCGACACGCTCGATCGCCCGAAGCGCTAGAATTAATTCACCCGGGTGTTTCTCCGCGTGCACTTTTTTCAGTCGAAGCTTGTTGCAATATCACGAACCAGTCAAAGCAACTCCTTTTCCGATTATTCACGTTTGGCATAACCATAAAAAAAGGGGTTGAAGTATGCATAGTTGGAACGCAAGAATATCAATTTTTCGGATCCACGAAGACCATAAGGGGTCTTTATTGTATTCGAAGAATCTCAAGTAACTGTTTTTTTTTTTTTTTAAATAAAACAAAACAAAAAAAATGAAAGAAAAAAGTACGAAAACGTGCCAACTTTAATCATGACCTTCAAAACGGTTGACCTTCAATTGGTAACTTTCGACCGATTCTTCAAAGTCACCATTTGACCTTCAAAATTGCTGGAAGGTGCACGTACTAATTGTCAATACGTTTTAGTCAATTAAGTCCGCGTTAATTACAGCATTACGACCATCTGTGGTAATTTGCGATATGGTGCAAAAAATGTGCGCATGCGCAGCTCTCGCCGCGTTTCGATCGGGTCTGATTGATTTGATACTGAACTCGATGCGCAGACCGTTCGACTTGAAATAATAATACGGTGGGTAGACTACTCAATCGACGCGCCTATGCGATTCGAAAACACATCGAATTCGTGGAGCAAAGCCAAATTCAATAGCTCGTTCAATAACATCAGAAAGCATTAAATTTTTTGAGTGGTTCTGGCAGTTGAAATGAGTTAAAAAAAACTTTCGAGCGATTAAAAAAAAGTCTTCAGCTAGATTGATAAAAAATACTGAGTTTTTGAAAGTAACGAAAAAAATGTAAGGACTTATTTGAGCTGGGAGGGCCTTAAAGGTATTATTTGAGTTCGAAGGACTTTTAAGGCCTTGTATGAGCTCATAGGACTTTTAAAGGGTTATTTAAGCTCAATGGACTTTATTTGCAGTCGAAGAGCCCTGCAAAGCTTATTTGCTCTCAGAGGGCTCGAAAAAGTCTCTAGGATCTCATATTTTATAAGGGACGTCTTGTCACTTTTTCGCTCGGATGCTCTAGCGATTTTTCCATCTCTAAAAGACGACGAAACGAACTGAAGAAAAATGAGAAATGTACCCGAAAAAACGTGACTTTACGTAAAATTTGTGTAACGAAGGTACAAACTCGATGACACAATTGGGAATAGCTTTTACGAAGGAAAACTGGCTGAGATAGGGAAGGTTGAATTGGGTCGACGAACGGACATGTGCGCATCTAACGTGATTCAAAGTGAAAGGTGAAGTAGCGTGAAGTGGCGGATTTGCTAAGGGAGAATTTGCGCGGAATGGCGCGCAGATAGACGCGAAGTAATTATCGCCCGGGAGCTTCAACGCGATGTACAAACTCGACAAACACGAGTGGAGAGGGTAGAGGAGCTCGGAGGTTGCAAGCGGTATGACGAGGTTGTAGGTGATCGAGGGAACGGAGGAGTGAGGGAAACCCGAGGGTATAGCACTCTTGGATGTCCCGGAAAGAACGTTGGTGACACGAAAGAACCCCCAAAGATCCTCTTCCACCAAGAGCGCTGTTAAATGACGAGAGGAAGAGGGAATTCCGTGTTCGCGAGTTCGTTGCTGCGCTCATCATTGTCGTCATCCTACCCGACCATCCTCGTTACGAAAGTGGGGGAATCACGCGAATTTATGAAATTGCAATTTAAGCCTTGCGCTACGAGAAGCAATTTGTCGACAGGGCCAGAGCCTAGCCTTGGTTGCAACAACCTAAACTTCCTCTTTCTCTCTTTTTTCTCTTTCGACATGTCAACGTGGAAACCCGAAGGAGCTTCAGCTCCTTCCTTCACTTTTTCTCCATTTTCTTCTTCTTCTCTCTTTTTCTTTCGCTACGTCTCTTTTTCTTCGCTGTCTTCAGCTTTCGCTGTAAAAATAGATAACCGAGAAAAAAATTGAGGCTAGGGTTGCATCGTGAGGATATTACGATTCATCATTACCGCTGCTATGGGGGAGGATAAATGTACACCTGGGAACTGGAAATCGCAAAGCAACGAGCACAGCTGGAGTTATTAAGCTCGAGAAACTTTCCAACACGCGAAACGTCGCCTTCGTGACCCCAGGACTGAACGAAACCACTACGAAAAGCTCATGATTCTAAGGACATGGAAAAGTCATTGGGCCTGTTGTCACGAGTTGGCTAAACTGGAAGCCAATGAATTTTCCGAGTTCTTCAAACTTTTCGTTTGAAGGATACGAGTGGGGGTCAAAGTGTTACAAATCAAATAATACGGAAACGAAAATTTGATTATTCATCGTAGCGAAAATAACGAGCTCAACTAAATAGTTTTTTTTGGGGATTCCAATGACGAAAAGCTAGGAATCTTTGCTATAGATTGAACGAAATTGAAATTAACATCGTTTTATTATTAGGATAAACTCCTCTCTACGTAAATTACTTCTCGTTTGTTTCATGTTTAAAATATGGTTAGAACATAAAAAAACACCGAAAAAGGAGAGTTGAATGAAAGCAGTGTGAGAAAACCTGTGACTGCCGTGTTAGAAAAAAATACGAGTCCTCGTTCTCGTATTCAATTCTGCTCCCAATTCTTTTTTCCATCTCGCCTCAAGTATGCATTATAAAAAATTATGTATTTTATTACGCTAACATCCAGAAAAGCTAATTTTTTTATTGACAGATTAGTAAACTAAAAAGTAAATAAAACGAATACTGAATAATATAAAAAAATGATAAACTATATTAAATCTTCAATTTATTAATTCGAATTCATGAAATTAATTTATAAAAATCTATAAAGATTAAGATTAATTAATTTAAATTTATGAAAAATTATAAATGATATTAGACTTCTAAAAAAACTCAAGATCCACTAATTCGTGTATATTGTTTCATTTGAACTCATTGTTAGCATTTTATTTATTCTCATCGTTCTTTATCTTGATTGAAGTTTCTCCGAAGAAACACAAAACAGCAAAATTCTTTGTTACGTTCCATCGATCCAAACGTCAACTTGATGGTAATTGACAGCTTTGGACATTTGCAGTGTCAAGCTTTGAAGAATAAAAAACGACGCTGGCGTGCCAATTGTAATCGAAGAGGTCATGAAATTGTCCGAATTTATTGGAGCGTACGTATCGAAGAATTTTCAATATGGACTGGTTGGCTGTGAGATGAAACGAGTGCTGGTGCACGACACGTCTCGTTTTAGACGGGCAAAGTCGCGTGTCCAGTTTCTCCTCGAACACGAGACACGGACGGGTATCCGCATCATTCCGTGCCGAGCGATATGAAAATAGACGCAGGAAAGCCAGACCCGCGCGTGGATGCATGTCGCGTGCTCGTCCCAAAGTGTACAAAGACCGTGTCGGAAAGCCCGACGCAAAAGTTTCATATTCATGAAAAGATCATATAACCTCGATCAGTCGTTAGTCACGGACGGACTTCGTACCAATCATTTTGTCATCGGCTCTTGCTATCGTAAAAAGGAAAAAAAAAATATTAAAAAACGTGAAGATTCATCCATTTTCACGATACCGTAAATTATTATCCAACACCATACGATTTATTCATTGATCACACGGGGTTGAAGCGCAACGAATTTTTTTTTCGATTTCCTATTTAAAAAAGAAATTGTAAAAATATTTCGGGTTTTTTGTTTTTCTTATTTTCTTATTCCCTTATTTCTCATTTTCAGAAAAAAATTCTTTTCTTTTATTAAAAAGATATTTTGTAGATTCAGTAGCACGTGTTTCTGAATGGGAATTTCATTGATAAATTAAACGGTTGAATAGAAATTCAAAGTGTCAGGTTTATTTGAATCTTTAATACGTTTCAAAACTGTTCGTATCATGTTAGACTCTATTGCTTGAAAGATACATATATAAGTGTGAATTATTAATCGAGTTTCATCAAAATTAAAATCGAATTAAAATTCCATCGATGCATGACGGATTCATTAAATTTTACTTGATTTATAAATGATTGAGGATTTCAAGATTTCAATGAATTAGCGTAAATTGCGATTCCACCTTGCGAATTCATTCGATTGATTAATAAATAAATTGAATGAATACGAAATAATGTCGCCATTTTTCGGATCAGATTTTATGGTACCTATCCTTTACAATATATTTATAAGTATCAATAATCGATTGAATTGTTTTCGATTAATAAATGATTCTTATAAATATATGTATATTCAGCTCAATGCTGTAAAGCTTAATTCGAAAAGTTTCGACCGATGTTCGTAATTGCTATAATAATTCTCCCCGAATTTCGATTTTACCGTTAAAGTAAAAAATAAAAAATAAAAAATTGTATGACGAGAAGCGAAGTGGCTTCCGTGGGCGTTTTCACCTCTGATATAATAAATGTCAACAACGCAATGTCTGATAAAAAAAAAAACAAAAAAAAAAAACGAAAAAAATCGACTATACAATCCCAACAATGAGCTAGCCAAGCCAATGGGACTGGGGCCATAAGAATCAGGTTGGGAAAAGCTCGCGAGTAATGAGAAGCGTTACGAATGCATTCGCTGATAGTAGAAGGAAAAAAGGCGTGAAAGGAATCTTTCGAGGAAACTTTCAGTTGGCAAAACCGAAAGCGTACACACATTCAAGCTTTTCTATTCGAAACGTAACGAGCGTGGAACGAGAGTAGAATGAAAGACGAAAAAAAAAAAGAGAAAGAATGCGAGACCCTAGAAATGGCGTTATTCTGAGGCTTCGAGCGGGACAGGAGTCAGTTGAGGAAAGACTGGGGTTGCAAGTACAATCAGATATACAGGGTGTCCCAGCTAAGAATGTCATCCTTGAAATGGGAGGTAGGGGGTGAAATTCTAAGACGATTGATATAAGCATGTATGGGTCTCAGATC